>JADBJO010002443.1:139811-144811 GCA_016801955.1 Conus betulinus
GACGTGCAGACGGGAGATTTTGGTCTCTGGCCTTCTGTGGACAAAGAGGGGTGACTTTCCCCACATCCTTCACATTCCCTTCTCTATGGCCACTTCCTCCTACCATATTTCATTCGGCTTCTTTCCCTAACGATATCCAGTGTCAGTGTGTCACTACTGTCTGTTTCTCTGTCTCGGTCTCTCTGTCAGTCTCTCTGTCTGTCTGCCTCTCTCTCTCTCTCTCTCTCTCTCTCTCTCTCTCTCTCTCTCTCTCTCTCTCTAAGCTCGCAGAGCATGTGTAACCTCCTCTGCGCTTGCTACAATTCAGGAAAACTTGGATTACTGTTCTTCACAGTCATACTGATATGTTTCCTGTCTCAACTATATTAGAGTATGTTTTGCTGTTTTATATACACATACATACTTACGTACATACATACATATATAATGACGATAATACATGCATATATACATCAGCCCTGATGTGGCCCTTTGCGGTCGGCTGGGCTATAAGCAACATTATCTTATCTACATGCATACATACATACATACATACATACATACATACATACATACATACACACATACATACATACATACATAACGACATTCATACACACATACATACATAGATTCATACATACATCCATGTTATGGATCACATAGGTGATCGATCGCCTTAGTGTCAATGTGTGAGACATCCGTAAGCCCAGATTCTTCCGTGTTCCTATCTCAGAGAGAGAGAGAGAGAGCCCTGACTGACAGTGTAACTTTCAGCTCATCGATTAACTTACTTCTCTTAGTATAACTTTTTTCCTCACAGTTTGACTTTCTTCTTGACTTCTCAGCTGAGGACGCCTCGTCGCCCACACATCTTATGGTCAATTACAGTAGACAAGGAGACTGACGTTTAAATTTTTGACCATCCTCGAAGGAAACGTAAGAGGCTTGTGTCACACACCCCTTTCACATCCCCTCTCAGACTAGACATGGTTCTTGTCCTCCCACAATTACAGTGGTCCGGTACTGGAATGGTTTATCTCAATTCTCTTATCTTTTATTTGTTCAAGGACATCTGTTCCTCTGTGCAGCAAAGTCAGGATTTCTGCGTATGGTTGTGCCCGCAAGTGTGTGTGTGTGTGTGTGTGTGTGTGTGTGTGTGTGTGTGTGTGTGTGTGTGTGTGTGTGTGTTGTGTGTTGTGTGTGTGTGTGTGTGTGTGTGTGTGTATGTGCGTGTGTGCGTGCGTGTGTACGTGTGTGTGCGTGCGTGCGTGCGTGTGTGTGTGTGTGTGTGTGTGTGTGTTAATGCATGTGTGAATGAGAGAGAGAGAAAGAGAGAGAGAGGGGGGGGGAGAGAGAGAACATGACGGGAAAGGAAAGGGAGGAGTGCATGTACTCAACGTTATATCTTAGCGATTTTATATCTTACTACAGTCAATGGCTAGTACCCCCAAAAAGCTCTTAAATAAATGTAAAAGTATGTTATAACGTTCATTTCCTTCTTCGTCGACTGACTGACTGTGTATAAGAGGAAAAGAAAGAAGCAAGTAGCAGTTGCAATCCAGACTTACTTTTGTTTTCTACCTCATTTAAATCACTATCAGCATAAACATCGGCAGCAGACACTGTGAACACTTTTTTCATTCCTTATTTTGTTCTTTTAGCATATCAAACATTACTTATCCATCTATTCACCATCTCTCTCTCTCTCTCTCTCTCTCTCTCTCTCTCTCTCTCTCTCTCTCTCTCTCTCTCTCTCTCTCTCGCTCTCTCTCGTCTCTCTCTCGCTCTCTCTCTCTCTCTCTCTCTCTCGCTCGCTCGCTCGCTCGCTCTCCCTCTCTCTGATGCCATTTATACTCCCATCTGCCACCTCTCTCATTCTCTCATGCACATCACGGATTGTAAAGAGATGAAAAGCTGCTTACACGAGGAAGAAACGAAACAAAATCCCATTAGCAGACTAAGCCCTGATCTCTCAGTGACATTAATGCAGCGCCCCCTGTTCGCCACAGTCTATAAATAAGATCTGCAGCTCGGGGAAAGACTCGTCAGGGTGGAGTGACTGTCGCTGGGCGAGTTGACGATCGATGCCGCGGGACTAATTGACCAATCAACGTTTAGAGCGCTGCTCTTGGCTGCTAACACTGGTCTTGACACTAGTACCGGGGTAAGGTGATGGAAGGTGTGCCAGGTTCTGTCTGCCTATGGTTCTAAACTTGGCGGTTTTGTAGTTGCAGGACTGCACAGTATGTGAGACGTATTTATGAGGACAAGGGTGGGGAAGAGGGAAGGGGTACTGGAAGTTAGTGGACCAACATACAGACAGATAGAGAAATATCTAGGCTGTTGAGTGGTGGTGAGTGCGTGCGTCGTGGTGTGTGTGTGGTGTGTGGGTGTGGTGAGTGTCTGGTGTGTGTGTGTGTGTGTGTGTGTTTACATGTGTTTATTGTTTTTTAGCATGTGTTCTTACCCAGAGGAGNGTGGTCACACACATCACAGCAAATAAACAATAATTTAGTCCACATTACCCATTTTTCTACATATGACATGCATCATATAAAGGAATTTGGATTTCAATTAAACATCTCCTCGGTTCATAAAATCAATGGACAGGGGAATAAAACTTTGTTTAAATCTGACACTTCTGCATTTAACCGATCGATATCTTCGTCCTGACTGAAGAAGGTCATACTGATTTGCAAGAAACGTGGGTCTGGTCCACGCAATCTTCTTCGCGCTTTACAAACAACACACGGCACCTGTACAGCTCACTCAGACTTTTTGTCTCTCACCAACGATTTTTTCCTCCCACGTTCACCACTTTCTCAAGCACATTTCTACTCTTCACAGTCAACCCACCATACCAACACATAAATGAGAAAGTTAAAACAGATTCCAAGAGAAGCATGAATAAAATGTCCGAAGAATGTCAGTATGTTCACATGAAATGATCGCAGCTTGCGAAGACAATATAATCTGGTTTGACATTTTTTTTTTGTGGGACATACTCAACATGGGATTTAAAATTCAGCTTATTATCTATATAAAAGTTCCTAAATATTTGTATGATTCAACACGTTCTACTTCAGCACCTTTGATAAAAAAGTGGGTGGTATGGTACAGCTTTTGGATTCTTTCTAAAATCAATCAACATTTCTTTCGTTTTTGTTACATTCAGATCAAGATAGTTATGATCGCACCAGTCAACAAAAATCTTTGAACCTACTTGAAGTAAAAACAGAATCAGAGTTGTTGGAGAGATCCACAAGTGCTGAGTCATCTGAATATTTAATGTACAAAGTTGAATCACTTCCTGAACAATCATTGTGTACAGAGTAAAAGGCACTGGTGATAAAACAGTACCCTGGGGTGCGCCAGTTGAAATGACTCTGGAAGAGACGAAACAACACTTTGATATCGAACAGACTGTGTCCTCTGTGTGTAAGAAAATCAATTATCCAAAGAATGAGCTTGTTACACACATTTATGTTAATGAGTTTCTCTTTGCCATCAGATGTGGTTGTATGGTGTTGAATGCTGATGAGAAATCAATAAAGAGAATGCGTACAAAGGAGGCAGGTTTTTCGAGGTTGTGTGAAAAAAGCTCATGATGGAGAAGTGTGAGTGTGGCATCATCTGTTGATTGATCTGTTCTGTTGGTATGCGAACTGAAACGGGGGTCTTGGTACTGTGTAGTATCTTTTAAAAACAGAACAGAGGACAATTCTTTCAAGACATTTCATTGCAACAGATGTGAGGGCAACTGGTCGGTAATCATTTTTAAACAGCTGGGGTTGCGTTTTTTGGGAACAGGACATACAGTGGCATTTTTCCATAAAACAGGGAATTATACATTCTCTAAGTGACCAGGTAAACAAACGACTGTAAACATAGGAGAGAGCTGAGAAGCACACACCTTCAACAATTTTCCACAGATATTATCAGGGCCCATTGCCTTTCTCTCACATTTAAACGTTTGAAAAAAACAACTGAACATCATTTTCCTCAATCACAACAGAAATCACTTCCATCAACATCGTTTTTTAACATTGCTTTGGAGTTCTTCCTTTACTTCCTTTAATTCTTTACTAAAAATCTTTATCATCAAATCAATAACATCGGTGGCTTCGTTAATGTCAAAACTAGAATTCAAAAACAAATTCCAATCTGTACATTCAAAACAAGCCTGTAATTCATCAACACTTTCTTGTGTCCAACACTGCACTTGCTTTTTAGTGATAGTTGTGTTTTCACTTTTGGTCTGTAAGCTGGCAAGAGATGAATGGCATTGTGATCAGACTGACCAACAGGGGGGAGCTGAACACACTTGTATGCAGATGGTATATTACAGTAGCATAAATCAAGTATTTTAAATCACAGGTCTTCTAGTAGTAGACTTTATGAAAGCATTTGATGTCGTCGACCACAGTTTAGTCTACTTGAGAAATTAAAGATCTATGGCCTAACTGACAACGCTTTGGAACTTCTATCTTCATTTTCTCTCAGACAGGAAACAGTGTGTTTCGGTAAATAGATCAAGTTCTTCCATTCTACCTATTAAGTAGCGGTCCCCCAAGGCTCAATCCTTGGGCCAATACTATTTTCTATATATATAAACGATCTACCTCTGTTTTTTACAACTTTATGTCAGATGTTTGCCGATGATACCACTATCCACACCTGTCACGATAAATTAGATAGCATTTTTATCTCCTTACAAGAAAGTATCAATAAGTTATGGAATGGTCTGAACTTAATCATATGCGACTCCACCCAAAAAAAAAACTAAATAATACTTATTAATTACTACCAGACACAAACGTCAAAATCTTTCTTGCAGCAATCATTACCTTTGTATTAATGGAGAAAATCTCGAAGAAGTTGATCACCATATGATCCTAGGTGTTATTATTTGAAACAATCTGTCATGGTCGAATCATATTGCGTTATTATGTAAAAATGTGTCCAGAAAGATTTACCAGCTTTCCAGAATGAAACACTTTTTAGACCAACATAGCCGT
>JADBJO010002443.1:152311-159811 GCA_016801955.1 Conus betulinus
TATGATGACACAAATTACACGCCCATAACTTCAAAACGAGTGCTGCTTACGACACACGCAATATCGCCTGGCAGGAATGCCAACACAGAGCAACATACAGAACAAATAAGGAGACATCCCTGGGGGCAACAGGGGGGGGGGGGGGGGGGGGGGGGGGGGGGGGGGGGGGGGGAGTAGGGAATGGGCTTATAATTAATTTCATCATTGAAGTAAAAGTTACTTTACTTTTTCGTTATTCACCGTTTACTATTCTGTGTCTCATTTTAAAAGCTAACCTTTTCTTAAGGAGTCTAAGCATATAACTGACAGGTTGAAGAAAAAGGGTAAGAAAAACAAATTCAGAGAGAGGGTTAGAGAAAACAGGGGGAAACGGGGTTCGGGTGTGTGGATGGTTGAGAGTCATTCGGTGTACATGAAACTTCACTCCAGTGCAAGAAAAAGGGGAAAAAAAGATGGGGTTCCCAGTTCAGATTCCTAAACGTTTAATTGGGCCCCAGCGGTACATAGATGTGAAAGCACTCGTACACTTCCATATATACATAACCTTCTGCTGACCCACTTCCCCTGCAACCCCCCCCCCCCCCTGCCCCTCCCCCGGCTTCCCCCTTTTTCGTCGCTTCTTCCCCACCCCCCACCCCCTCTCCCTCTTCGATCCTTCTCTCTCACACGAACCCGTCCACGCCCCGTCTTCCAGAGAGAGAGAGAGAGAGAGAGAGAGAGAGAAAGAGAGAGAGAGACAGAGAGACAGACAGACAGACAGACAGACAGACAGGCAGGCAGAGGGAGGAGGGGGGAAGCGAGGGAGGGAGGGGAAGAGACAGAGACAGACGAACGCTTCCATGCCCTGTTCTCCCAGAGAGAGAGAGAGAGAGAGAGAGAGAGAGAGAGAGAGAGAGAGAGAGAGAGAGAGAGAGGAGGCGGAGAGGGGGGGGGGGGGGGCAGACAGAGAGAGAAGGGAACTACAGATAAAAGGGGTAGACATGTAATCCGTGGTATCAACTTCATGCATTAAGAGAAAATCTCTTTGGCAGAATTGTTTAGAAAAGACGGAAAGAAAGAAAAAAAAGTGTGTGTGTGTGTGTGTGTGTGTGTGTGTGTGTGTGTGTGTGTGTGTGTGTGTGTGTGTGGGCGCGCGCGCGCGCACCTATATATGTGTATATGTGTGTGTATGTGTATGCCGAAGTCAAAAGCATCCGGGATCCGCCTTTTGATCCGGATCCGCAGCAACATGTAGGGCAAAAAGAAAAAAAAAGTGTTTACTGCCACACTGGAGGGGAAAAAAAAGACAATAGGAGAGGTAATTCTGTGCACACGTCAGTACCTAACTGGAAGCATTTTTTTTTCCACCAGAAGAAGGAATATGTATAAAAACTGAAAGGGTTACTTCCCCTGTGTTGTATGTCGTAGTATATGGAAAATTAACTAAATATCAACGTTTATACCACTAAAAGGTTTAGCATTCCATGAACAGGAACACAAATAGATTTAGGAAGAGCTTGACACCAGGAAAGAACCCCCCTCTCCTCGACCCCCCCCACCCCCCTCCCCCCCGACCCCCCAACCCCCATCAGACGAGTGATGCGGCCCTGCACTTCTTACACTGCAAGGAGGCTGGGCCGCGTTCAGGTCATGAAGCCTAGATGCCCTTCTGCTGTCAAAAATATTTTTGGCGCTGCCGGGATTCGAACCTGTACTTTGGGTTCGGCTAGGCGTACCCAGGCGTGCCTTGTTAACGGGTTGTCTTACACACACCTGCTATCAGACACCTGTTCCAAGGTGTAGCGTAGAGATGGGATTACAGTCTTATCGGCTGGAGGCCCTTGAGGACAAGGTATCCGTACAGACCGAAGTCTGTAGCTAGGCTGACATGTCTGTGGCTGGACTGGTGACTGGCTGTAGCAAGAGTCTTGGGCCTGATTTTGGAGGGGGGGGGGGGGGGGGGGGGGGGGGGGGGTCGTCTCTTGCTCTGTCGGTTCTGGTTTCGTGTGAACTTGGTGTTCACTTAGCAGTCTTTGGTCGGCCGACTGACTGTGGGTGTTGGTTTTCTTCGCCTCTTTCCCCCCTCAAAAGGCCTGTCTTCAGGGCCACCTTTAGGCGGCCTACTTCATGCTCGCCGGGTGGTGATGGTCCTGTGCCGTGTGAGGTTACCTCAAAGTGGGAGCGGAGTAAAAGTCGCTGGATCAGTGCACAACTCTCTGAACAAACTGAAAGAGAAGTCGCTGACCACGGCCAAGGAAACAGTTTTCCAGCCCAAAACCGAGAGAGGTGCCCACTATGCGGGCAACCACAGCAATGGTATCCCAGGCCACTGTAATCGTAGTCAGGCAGCGCTCCATCGCCGACTGCCCCACATCTCCATGCGTCGTCCTCCGGCGACGCAGGCTAGACCTGCCGTCATCCTTAGGGCTGGAAGGTTGACTGCGCCACATGACACCGACCTCTCACGTCAGTGTCCCTGGAGAGAGATCTGCCACCTCTCCCTCGGCGCTCCCTGCCATGCCACCTCTCTCTCAGCGCTCCCTGCCATGCTAACTCTCCCTCTGCGCTCCCTGCTATGCCACCCCTCCCTCAAAATTTCTGCTATGCCACCTCTCCCTTGGCGCTCCCTGCTATGCCACCTCTCCCTCAGCATTCCCTGCTATGCCACCTCTCCCTCGGCGCTCCCTGCTATGCCACCTCTCCCTCATCATTTCCTGCTATGCCACCTCTCCCTCAGCGCTCCCTGCTATGCCACCTCTCCCTCATCATTTCCTGCTGTGCCACCTCTCCCTCAGCATTTCCTGCTATGCCACCTCTCCCTTGGCGCTCCTAGCAATGCCACTTCTCCCTCATCATTTCCTGCTATGCCACCTCTCCCTCGGCGCCCCCTGCTATGCCACCTCTCCGTCAGCACTCCCTGCTATGCCACCCCTCCCTTGGTGCTCCCTGCTATGCCACCTCTCCTTCGGCGCTCCCTGCTATGCCACCTCTCCTTCGGCGCTCCCTGCTATGCCACCTCTCCTTCGGCGATCCCTGCTATGCCACCTCTCCCTCGGCACTGTCTGTCATGCCACCCCTCCCTCGGCGCTCCTGCTTTGCCACCCCCTCCCTCGGCGCTCTCTGCCATATCACCTCTCCTTCGGCGCACTCTGCCATGCCACCTCTACTTCGCGCTCCCTGCTATGCCACCCCTCCCTCGGCGCTCCCTGCCATGTCACCTCTCCTTCGGCACTCCCTGCTATGCCAACCTCTCCTTCGGCGCTCCCTGCTATGCCACCTCTCCCTCAGCGCTCCCTGCTATGCCACCTCTCCTTCAGCGCTCCCTGCCATGCCACCTCTCCTTCGGCGCTCCCTGCCATGTCACCTCTCCCTCAGCACTCCCAGCTATAGCACCCCTCCCTCGCCGCTCCCTGTTATGCCACCTCTCCCTCAGCACTCCCTGCTGTAGCACCTCTCCCTCAGCGCTCCCTGCTATGCCACCTCTCCCTCGGCGTCCCTGCTATGCCACCTCTCCCTCAGCACTCCCTGCTATGCTACCTCTCCCACCTCTCCCTCGGTGCTCGCTCCCATGCCACCTCTCCCTCAGCGCTCCTGCTATGCCACCTCTCCCTCAGCGTTCCCTGCCATGCCACCTCTTCCTCGGCGCTCCCTGCTATATCACCTCTCCCTCAGCACTCCCTGCTATACCACCTCTCCCTCAGCACTCCCTGCCATGCCACCTCTCCCTCCGCGCTCCCCTGCCATGCCACCTCTCCCACGGGCGCTCCCTGCTATGCCACCTCTCCCGCGGCGCTTCCTGCCATGCCACCTCTCCCTCGGCGCTCCCTGCCATGCCACATCTCCCTCGGGGCTCCCTGCTATGCCACCTTTTCCTCGGCGCTCCCTGCCATGCCAACTGTCCCTCGGCGCTCCCTGCCATGCCACCTCTCCATCGGCGCTCCCTGCTTAACCACCTCTTCCTCGGCGCTCCCTGCCATGCCACCTCTCCCTCGGCGCTCCCTGCTATGTCACCTCTACCACGGCGCTCCCTGCTATGCCACCTCTCCCTTAGCACTCCCTGCTATGCCACCTCTCCTTCAGCATTCCCTGCTATGCCACCCCTCCCCCTCGGCGGTCACTGCTATGCCACCTCTCCCTCGGCACTCCCTGCTATGCCACCTCTCGCTCGGGTCCCTGCTATGCCACCTCTCCCTCAGCATTTCCTGCTATGCCACCTCTCCCTCAGCACTCCCTGCTCTGCCACCTCTCCCTCAGCACTTCCTGCTATGCCATCTCTACCTCAGCACTCCTTGCTATGCCATCATTCCCTCAGCACTCCTTGTCTTGCCACCTCGGCGCTCCCTGCTGTGCCACCTCTCCCTCAGCGTTCCCTGCTATGCCACCTCTCCCTCGGCGCTCCCTTCTATGTCACCTCTCCCTCAGCACTCCCTGCTGTAGCACCTCTCCCTCAGCGCTCCCTGCTATGCCACATCTCCCTCTGCGTTTCCTGCTATGCCACATCTCCCTCGGCGCTCCCTGCTATGCACCTGTCCCTCGGCGCTCCCTGCTATACCACCACTCCCTCGGCGCTCCCTGCCATGCCACTCTCCCTCGGCACTCTCTGCTATGCCACCTCTCCCTCAGCACTACTCTCTGCTATATCACCTCTCCCTCAGCACTCCCTACCATGCCACCTCTCCCTCGGCGCTCTCTGCAATTCCACCTCTCCCTCAGCACTCCCTGCCATGCCACCTCTCCCTCAGCACTCTCTGCAATGCCACCTCTCCCTCGGCGCTCCGTGCCATTCCACCTCTCCCTCGGCACTCTCCGCTATGCCACCTCTCCGACCTCTCCCTCAACACTCCCTGCTATGCCACCTCTCCCTCAACACTCCTTGTCATGCCACCTCTCCCTCGGCACTCCCTGCCATGCCACCTCTCCCTCAGCGCTTCCTGCCATGCCACCTCTCCCTAAACACTCCTTGCTATGCCACCTCTCCCTCAGCACTCCCTGCCATGCCACCTCTCCCTCAGCACTCCCTGCTATGCCACCTCTCCCTCAGCACTCTGCTATGCCACCTCTCCCTCGGTGCTCCCTGCCATTCCACCTCTCCCTTCGGCACTCTCTGCAATGCCACCTCTCCCACCTCTTCCTCAACACTCCCTGCTATGCCACCTCTCCCTCAACCCTCCCTGTCATGCCACCTCTCCCTCGGCACTCCCTGCCATGCCACCTCTCCCTCAGCGCTCCCTGCCATGCCACCTCTCCCTAAACACTCCTTGCTATGCCACCTCTCCCTCAGCACTCCCCGCCATGCCACCTCTCGCTCGGCGCTCCCTATGCTATCCCCACCTCCCTGCCCACCTGTCCTTCAGCACTCTCTTTCCTGCCACCTCTCATTCAGCACTCCCTGCCATGCCACCTCTCTCTCGGCGCTCCCTGCTATATCACCTTGCTGGGAGCGATTGGTTCCAAGTTGGCAAATTTCAGAATTATGAATTTCACATTTGTTCCTCTTTGACCAGATCCAGCTGGAACTCTTTTCAGCTGCCCCTGCTATTGCCTTCAAGGTTCTGGACCTCATCTTACCAGAGATCAACAGCTATTTCATTAGATCATATAACAGACTGATGAGCCCACAACTCTGTGGCTCCAATCCCTGTGGCGAGGACTTTGCCTCGGAAGCCTGTCTGCTGGCTACACTGGCATCTTCCTCAGTCTTCTACGTGTGAGCCTCCTCCGTTCTGCTTGTATACGGCACGGCGAGTTCAGTCAGAATTAGCTGTTCGCTGAACCCGAGTGAAGTACAACATTCGGTCCCATGCCACTCTTTCTGATGATCTCTGGATGGCTTTGCCCCGGTCTCTAAGGTCTGCTTGCGCACCACCTACCAACCATCCAGCCCAGCTACTGAACCCTGCTTCCATGCTCTTGACGTCACAGCTGTTTCACACGCTGAGTTGTGGCCTCCTGCTGCTCCTTTTGCTGGAGCTTCCGTAGGGAAGTAGTACTTCTGTGGCAGTGTTTATCGCATGTTACGATCTCTCTGTGAGCATTTGACTACTGTATCTCCGTGTGTACCTTCTCTGGCACAGCGCTGCTTTGCATGAACCCAGGACATATTTCGCTGGTTGGTTTGTCGTGACAGAACTGATACGTATGATCTTCTGGAAACGTACTGCTTCGTGGATAGTTATCGTCGGTAAGTAATAAGTTGACAGTTATATCATGTGTATTTCATGTATGTGCAAGACACCATGTACTACAAATACGGCAGCCCAGGTTTTCAGGGTTCTCTGTTGTCTGTTTGTTTTTTTTAGTGTCGATTATTTCATATTTTTCTCTTTGTGTATTAAAAAAAAAAAAAAACCTTCGTATAATGCTCCTGGAAATATATACATTATGATATGAATGTCGTAATTTTCACACTTGCAGTTAATTGACAAAACATTGTCCATATTTGTCTTTTTTTTTCTTTGTTTATTCATATTCAATGTTGATATACCGAAAACAAATTAAAACATGATGGATGAAAGTTCAATTATTATTAGAGAGAAAGGATATTTCAAACTTGTAATGTACAAATATTGATTGAAGAAGGAATTTTAAAAAAACTATAAAAAAAAAAAAAAAAAGTAAGTTGACAGAGTTGATGACGTGTGGAAGATGTGTAACTGACGTTGCTGAGCTGATCTATTATCCATCCACCCGTTCATGAGGATGCACACGAAGATGTCATGGGTGAGGTCGAAGAACCAGACCCCATGTAGTTCATCATGTTTCTTTCACATTAGTCCGCTGATACACACACACACACAGAGAAAGAGATGGAGACAGACCAGGACGGATACAAAGCGAGCAAAGTAGGTTAATAGACTGTTCGGGTTGCTCCTTGCGCGCGCGCGCTGGTGAACACAGATACACAGAGACAAACAGACACACACACACACACACACACACACACACACACACACACACACACACACATACAACAGAGAGAGAGAGAGAGAGAGAGAGAGAGAGAGAGAGAGAGAGAGAGAGAGAGAGGTGGGAGAGAGAGAAGAAGATGAAGATGGGGAGAGAGAGAAGATTCTGTCTCGGCGAAATCCTTTTTGTTGGGAAAAAAAAGACAAAGAAGGAAAGAAAGAAAGGGGGGGGGGGGGGGGGGGGGGGGGGGGGGGGAGAGAAAGAAAGGAAGAAAAAGAAAGAAACTCTGATGTGTCCTTATCGAGATAACGCACGATGTTTACTCGGTAATGCTGTTACTACTGTCTTTTCAAACAATCATTGCTGTTACAACTGTCTTCCAAACAATCATTGCGGTTACTACTGTCTTTCAAACAACCATTGCTGTTACCACTGTCTTTTCAAACAACCATTGCTGTTACTACTGTCTTCCAAAACAATCATTGCTGTTACTACTGCCTTTTCAAAACAACCATTGCTGTTACTCTTGTCCTTCAAGCAATCATTGCTGTTACTACTGTCTTTCAAATAATCCTTGCTGTTACCACTGTCTTTCAAACAATCCTTGCTGTTACT
>JADBJO010002443.1:164811-167311 GCA_016801955.1 Conus betulinus
TATACGACATCTGCGCCAGCATAGTGGAGGCAATGGAATCCAAAATCAACAAGTTCACAAAGAAATGGCTTGGTGTCCCACCCTATCTGACTGACATAGCGCTGTACTGTCGCCAAGCAAAGCTGAAACTACCACTGAAATCCATCCTGGAGGAATACAAAGCAGAGAAGATCAGACTTCAAAGCATGCTGGAGGCCTCAGGAGACACGGTGGTAGAAGCAATCAAGCCCCGGCTGAAGACAGGCAGAAAATGGAAAGTTCAAGAGGCGATGGATTCTGCAAAAGAAAGTCTCAAGATCAGAGAAATCACAGGACACACACAGACCAACAGACAAGGACTGGGGGTGACCAAAACTGAATGGTGGTCAAAGGCCAAAGGAAAAACCCAAAGAGACATGATGATTCAGGAGATGAGAAAAGAAACCAGACCAAAAAGACTCCAAAAAGCAGTCCAGCAGAGCCAGCAAGGGCAATGGACAACGTGGGAGAATGCACTCCAAAGAAGTCTCACTTGGAATGACATTTGGCACATGGCCCCTCTCAGGATCAGCTTCATTCTCAGATCTGCATATGACCTTCTGCCCTCAAATGCAACCCTGGTGAAGTGGGGAAAAAACAGACGATCCTCATGCCCACTCTGCCATGAAAAACAAACAGCAGAGCATGTCCTAAGTTCATGTAAAGTAGCCCTGGCTCAAGGAAGGTACACATGGAGGCACAACCAAGTGCTCAAAGAGATTGTACAAGTAGTCTGGGGCTAGTACCAACACCACAAAAGGGAAAATCAGGACTCCAAAAGCACCCACAACATTCTTCACGGCAGGAGGCAGCGAATCATGACCAAGAACAACACTGCCACTCGGAACATGCAGGCAGAGCCTGCTGGACGAGGCAGATGACTGGGAGTGCACTGCAGACCTCCCAGAATGGAAGGGTTACCCAGAGATCATCAGCAAGAGTGGCATGAGACCAGACATAGTCCACTGTCAGTTAACCAAGCAGCTGATCGTGATCGAACTCACGGTGCCATACGAGAACAGAATGGAGGCAACTCAGATCTACAAGACTGAAAAGTATGCTGATCTGGCAAACAGCCTGAGGAGAGAAGGCTATCAGGTCAAAGTCCTCACTGCAGAAATTGGAGATAGGGGGGTTGTGGGAACGTCTGCATACAGCCTCATGAAACAGCTCTCATTTGCAGGGAGGAAAAAAAACAGAGCCCTGAAAGCAATGGCAGAAGCAACAGAAAATTGTTCAAGCTGGATCTGGTCAAGGAGGAACAAAAGTGAACTTCATAAGGCTTAACTTTCCTACAAATATCAGGTGTCCCCAGTGGCTCAGTGGATAGTGCGCGAGTCATTAAGTGGAAAATGAGCATGTCCAGAGGGGCATGGATTCGAATCCCAGCCATGGCTCGTCCCAAGATGGGGATAAAAAAAAGGGGGGCAGAAGAGGGACATCCGGAGTCACGAACCGGGTGTGGCCCAACCCCCCTAGAACGTCAGAAGATAAGGGCCGAAACACTTGCTTGAAGGGGGCTTCTCTTCTGAGGACTCTCTGCTGCCACGCTCTCCACGAGTTTCTTTCTACTACATTGGTGACTACAACTGGACCAGAGCACTCATTTTCCCCCCCCCCCCCCCCCCCCCCCTCTTTCCCCTCCCATTTATTTGAATAATTTTTGTGTCTTTGTCATGTTTGGGGAAAAGAATTTACATTAAGACGTGCATCTCCTATTGCATTTTGACATATTAACATTTCAAATTACATATATCAGCATACGTCTGTCAGAGATAGTAATAGATGCAAATATCACAATGCCGAACTAAAATCTTGGCACAATGCTTTTCAAGTATCTATCAGTAAATACAGAAAAGTCTATTGGGAAACAACGCGAATGACTGAGCGTGTAATAAATGGAAAATATGTCAATGTTTAGGATAGGGCCATCCCTGTGGCGAAGTGCATGTGTTGGACAGATCGATTGTCGTGTGCCATAAGCCATTTGGTGTGTGGGACTTCAAACCTGCATTTTAAACCGTTTGGTGTGTGGGACTTCAAACCTGCATTTAAACGTTTGTGTGTGTGGGACTTCAAACCTGCATTTTAAACCGTTTGGTGTGTGGGACTTCAAACCTGCATTTTAAACCGTTTGGTGTGTGGGACTTCAAACCTACATTTTAAACCGTTTGGTGTGTGGGACTTCAAACCTGCATTTTAAACGGTTTGGTGTGTGGGACTTCAAACCTGCATTTTAAACGGTTTGGTGTGTGGGACTTCAAACCTGCATTTTAAACCGTTTGGTGTGTGGGACTTCAAACCTGCATTTTAAACCGTTTGGTGTGTGGGACTTCAAACCTGCATTTTAAAGGTGTGTGAGACTTCAAACCTGCATAGAACTTGAAAACACCTTCGTCTAGCCCCACAAAAATTCAAAACCAAATGCATAGACATTTTATTTTCAAATTAGAAACCCAGTTTCTTTAGCTTCTGTTATGTA
>JADBJO010002443.1:179811-182311 GCA_016801955.1 Conus betulinus
CTAATATAAACAATAATGAATTTACTGGAATTCTTTTTGTTGATTTTGCTAAAGCTTTTGACGTTATTAGCCATTCACATCTTATAAAAAGCTTACACATTACAAACTATCAAGTAAGGCTATAGAGTTTATCAGATCTTTTCTTTCTGATCGCCAAACAACTTGTTGAAATTAGTTCCAACAGGTCTCAGTTACTTCCTTTGAAATTTGGTGTTCCTCAAGGATCTGTTTTAGGACCCCTCTTATTTTCAATCTACATAAATGATTTGCCTTTATATATAAAGTGCGGTTGCGAAATGTTTGCTGACGACACTTCACTGCAGTCAAATAGCGCTAATCCTACCATTCTCGTAAGTAACCTTCAGAGTAATATCAATAGACTAATTCTATGGACAGAAATGAACCACATGGCCCTCAATGCAGATAAAACTAAATGCATGTTTGTGACTACACGTCAAAAACGACAGAAAATGAGTTTCCCGTTTGCATCATTATATGTCAAAGACCAAAAGATTGAGGTGGTAACATCTCATAAGATATTAGGGGTTATTATTGACAATGACTTATCGTGGTATGATCACATCACTGATCGTATATCCAAAAGAATTTATCAACTTACAAAAATAAAACATTTTCTTAATCTTCAAACCAGGAAAGTATTCTTTCACGCACACATTTTATCTCTTATTAACTATGCGTCCACCTTATGGGATAATTCTAGTGAAACTAATTTGAAACAAATAAGTCGTCTTCATAAAAGAGCTATAAAGATAATACATCTGAAATCTACTACTTTGAGAGTGAGTGATTACAGAACATTAAATATTCTACCGTTTAAAGAAAGACTCTTCTTCAACAAATGTTTATGTATGTACAATGTAGTGAATAGAATAGCTCCAAAGAAAATAATCCAAAACTTTGTTATCAATGAAAACAGACACTCACACAGCTTTCCTTCCCCAGACCCCGCAACAATCTCTACAAATCTAGTTTTTACATATTCTGGAGGTACGATATGGAACAATTTACCATCTTCTTTAAAATCATGTCATTCGAAAGGAATATTTAAAAGAGCTCTTAAAAGGAATTTGATGGAAAAATTATCGGATGATTAATGCTTATTCAATTTGCCAATTTCTCTCTCTCTCTCTCTCTCTCTCTCTCTCTCTCTCTCTCTCTCTCTCTCTCTCTCTCTCTCTCTCTCTCTCGTATATGAAGTGATATGTAATGTATATTACAAATATTTACTTAACTTGTACAATCGTTTTGATAGCATTATGATCCTTTGAATGTGTTAATTGCTTTAATATTTTTTTCTTCATAATGTGTTGATAAATGATTTGTTTGATGGTTCCTTCAATGAGTTTTTTTCCCCCTTTTTTGTGAGGGCAGGATGAAAAAAAAGCTGTAAAGCTTATTCTTTAACCCTCAATAAAACACACACACACACACACACACACACACACACACACACACACACACACACACACACACACACACACACACACACACACACACACACATTCGCACACCTCAGATATACAATATTCACATAAATTGTGTAAAGTTTGTGATACACTGCATTCGGATATGATAATTAAGAGTTTAAGTCAAATTAAATCCAGATCAATTACGTCTTTGATGTTTAAGATTCGTCTAAATGCTTTCAAAACAAAATTTTGTAAAGATATTATTTGTGTTTGTGGGAGTCAAATTTCTACGAATCATCTGCTTCTGCACTGTCCTGCCATCAAAGCTCAAATGCTCAAAAATGGAGGGCACTGCGCTCAAACATCGAAATCCGAAAACATTACAGAAAATAGTTAATGACCTTAATCTTCTTCAGCTGTTTTTAGAAACTTTGCATTCTAGTTCTGTTGGTATTTTTCTTTGATCGTTGTTGATAATGTTGAGATTATTTGTGTTTGTAGAATCTAAAACTTAAGAATGGCATTGATGTTACATTTACTCGAAAACACTCAACACTTTAAAGAATCTCTCACATGCTCTTTTTTTTGTCTAATGTCACTTGAGGGTGAGAGACGTTAAATTAAAGTACTACACATTCGCACACACATACACACGCGCGCGCGCGAGCGCATACACGCAAGTACGCGCGCGCACACACACACACACACACACACACACACACACACACACACACACACACACAACTATTATGGTAGCCTTGACAACAATGAATACGTTACTCAAGGTCTGACCAGCGCATTAGGCTAATGTGTCGATCAGACACCTGTTAACTAAGAATATAGGTTTCTGGATTCTGGATTTGACATTAGAAAAGTAGTTAGACTCAGAATAAAAAAAAAACTTACTTTGAGAATATTTCGACAGGGTCGCCCTGTCTTCTTCAGCTCACTGTTGTTGTGGCAGCGAGGCCTGGTGGGACGATTGTTGTGTGGGGTGAACAGTTGTCAGGATCTGATTGTAGATGGGGGGAAGTTCAAAACCTTGATCTCTGTTCAGGCTGAGGCATCTG
>JADBJO010002443.1:192311-212311 GCA_016801955.1 Conus betulinus
GGAACCTCTCTGGTGAAGTCGGGTTTGTTGTAATGTGCAATGGAACATCTCGAAGATTAACACTATAAAAATGTGAAACTTTTTTTCTTTATTTCTTTCTTTTTTTTTTTTTTTTTTTTTTTTTTTTTTTCCAACCTCCTTTTTTTTTCCAACATTTAGAAAATATTCTTTTTAACTCTCTTTAGAAAATATTCTATTTAGAAAATATTCTGTTTAACTCTCTTTAGAAAATATTCTGTTTTAACTCTCTTTAGAAAATATTCTTTTTAACTCTCTTTAGAAAATATTCTGTTTGACTCTCTTTAGAAATATTCTGTTTTTAGAAAATATTCTCTTTTGACTCTCTTTAGAAAATATTCTTTTTAAACTCTCTTTAAAAAATACTCTCTTTAGAAAATATTCTTTTTACTCTCTTTAAAATATTCTGTTTTAACTCTCTTTAGAAAATATTCTCTTTTAACTCTCTTTAAAAATATTCTTTTTAACTCTCTTTAGAAAATATTCTTTTTTAAACTCTCTTTAGAAAATATTCTGTTTAACTCTCTTTTGTCCTTTTCAAAGCTGGGGCCTCCATTTTCCTTTTTTCCTTTTTTTTTTTTTTTTTTTTTTTTTTACTTCTTCAGTAAGTAACCACAACTCTGGCGCACAATGTAAGTTCGATATGTATGTTCTTTCTTACTCATGGACATTCTCTGGTGGACTCTTTTAATTAAGATGTGAAACTGAAGAATGGCTACAGATGCAGCTTAGCACACAGAGAATAGTAGGAAAGGAAGTGATCCGTGGCTGTTCACGTGGTGCAGGTGACTTTGGGCATCATCCTCGTCATTCCCAGTGACCTGGGTCTCCTCATCGACATCTTCATCTTCTCCTCCTGGCTCTTCTACGGCTGGACCACGCTGGCCTTGCTCATCCTGCGCTACACACAGCCCAACCTGCATAGGCCCTATAAGGTCGAGAGGGGGGGGGGGGGGGGGGGGACACTGAGGAGGAAGAGGGCACCCTCTTCTTCTTCTTTTTTTCTTCTTCTTCTTCTTCTTCTTCTTCTTCTTCTTCTTCGTCTTCTTCTTCTTCTTCTTCTTCCTCTTTTCTTCTTCTTGTATATCTTCTTCTTCTTTTTTTTTCTCCTCCTCCTCCTCTCTTCTTCTTCTTCTTCTTCTTCTTCTTCTTCTTCTTCTTTCTTCTTTTTCTTCTTCCTCTGCTTCTCTGTCTCTTTCTGCCTCTATCTCTGCATATCTCTCTCTCTTTCTCTGTCTGTCTGTCTGTCTGTCTCTGTCTCTGTCTCTGTCTCTCTCTCTCTCTCTCTCTCTCTCTCTCTCTCTGTCCGTCTGTCTCTGTCTTTGTCTCTCTGTCTCTATCTCCGTCTCAGTCTGTCTCTGCCTCTTTCTGTCTGTCTCTGTTTCTCTCTTTCTTTCTTTTCTGTCTGTCCCTCCCTCTCTGTGTCTCTCTTTCTGTTTCTCTGCTCTGTCTGTCTCTCTGTCTTGCCTGTCTGTCTGTTTCTGTGTCTGTGTGTCTGTGTGTGTGGTGTCTGTCTGTCTGTCTGTCTCTCTCTCTCTCTCTCTCTCTCTCTCTCTCTCTCTCTCTCTCTCTCTCTCTCTCTCTCTCTCTCTCTCTCGTTCAAAAAACGAGTGATTGGAAATTCTGTCCGAAGGTCCATGCGACATGCCAAGCACATTGAAAGGTATGGAGCATTTCGGTGGACCACTTTCTGTGAGCATCCCATATAAAGCTTGGCATTGTGGCTCACTCCCTCCTTCCCTCCCTCCCTCCCTCCCCTTCTCCTTCCTTCTGGGTCTGTTATCCTGGTCAGTGAGGTCACCTGAGGCAGCTATGGGGGTGAAGACTGGAGCGTGAACTGATCAGAAACGACGTTGAATGCAGTTTGGAACGCAGGGGTGTTTACACATTACAATATAAGTGTTGTGTGTCGCTGACTAAACGGTCTACAAAATCACATTCGTATGTGTCGGTTTCTTCTACACTGAATCATATTTCAGTGTGTGTGTGTGTGTGTGTGTGTGTGTGTGTGTGTGTGTTGTGTGTGTGTGTGCGCGCGCGCGCGTGTGTGTGTGTGTTTTCTCTCTCTCTCTCTCTCTCTCTCTCTCTCTCTCTCTCTCTCTCTCTCTCTCTCTCTCTCTCCGTGTGTGTGTGTGTGTGTGTGTGTGTGTGTGTGTGTGTGTAAAGAGCAGTTGACGTAGGTTCTTAGCTTTTTGTTTCTCAGTTAGCATCTCTGTCTCTGATTCTTTTTTCTTTGGTGTGGTTAATACGGTTTTTTTAAAATGAACTAGACGATTATATTGTGGTGTGTGTGTGCGTGTGTGTGTGTGTGTGTGTGTGTGTGTGTGTGCGTGCGTGCGTGCGTGCGTGCGTGCGTGTGTGTGTGTGTGTGTGTGTGTGTGTGTGTGTGTGTGTGTGTGTGTGTGTGTGTGTAAACATGCATGGCATTCTTGCTTACACAGTATTCTTCGTCTTCTTTTGTCGCAACTCCGTGAAGAGATGCTGGAGCCGTGCGCTAAAAGACTGCACCCGACTCCTCCGGCTCTGAATTCTAACGTGCTATGGCTTGGTCTTTGCATAAGACTGTCTCGTCCATTTTGCAACATTTTCTATCCATTATTTCATTTTCAGTCCTCCCTTCCACTTCCACGTCTCCCCCTCCCTCAACAGGACCCTTGCAGATATATATATATATATATATGTGTGTGTGTGTGTGTGTGTGTGTGTGTGTGTGTGTGTGTGTGTGTGTTAAAATAGGATGGTAAAAGGAAGTTTTAAAATCAACAGATCTGTTTCGAGCGCTGGCTCTCGTCAGGAAAAAACTTCCTTTTACCATCCTATTTTTAACAGATGTTGCCCCAAGGGGTTGAGCACTTTAAGAATTTTATTAGGTATTTTAGTGATATTCTTTATATATATATATATATATATATATATATATATATATATATATATATATATAAACAAGGCCACTGGATCTTGTTCCGTTACCATGCTAACGTAGTTTTTCTTTCCCAACGTGATGTCAGCGGGTCTTCATGTGGTCCTGTGTGCCACTTGATAGTGAAGAATCAGATGCCCTTTGTTGATCGATGATATGGTCAGTAGATCTGATGTGAACTATCTTAGTGATAGTACCTCATTTCTATGGCTTAGATTCTTCTTTCCAGACTCGTAGCGAGTGTGTATGTCTCTCACATGCATGCAGGAAGAATGAATATGCCAGAGTAAGGCAGGGAGTCTGATCTTTGTGCCATGTATATCTGCCTCAGGTGGCACTTTGACCACGTGGTTACAAGAAGCAGAGGTGAACTGTGGTGTGACTTTGCCTCTGACATGACGGGTGTTTCAGGAGAGCCAACCTCCAACCATCCCAAGTCATATTCTTTGCGGGACGCACAGGGCAGTCGCTTGACGGTGGTGTTTTTCGCCGGTGGGCTCTGCAGTCATGAAATATGGGCTGGTACACCCATGCAGACGCTCCCGTGGAGGTTCTGTCGGGTGTCACATCCGGTGACTTTTTACACAATGGCACCTGCGAGGGAGCAGTTATGTCCCCTGACGTCTTATTGGAATGCCCTGTGTGTGCCTGCACCCTATGTGATAGTGCAGGATTGGTCCCACTTGGTTTGTTCGGCAGTTGAGGATAGTACTTTTCTGGTCCTACCCGCACCTTCAGGTGTACCTTTTTCTTTCTAATCCCATGAAATGTGTTGACAGTTTATTTTTTTCCTGCCTGCAGTCATTTTCTTTCTTTCTTTCTTTCTTTTTTTTTTTTTTTTTTTTTTTTTTTTTTTGCTCTCCCATCTTCTGCGCCACCTCAGTTAGTCGCGTGCTCATTACAAGCTGACATACCACATGGTTCTGACGAGAATCGAACCTCCCAGCTGTGGCGTCTACGACGCTAACCACTTTGCCACGACGGCTGGTTGCCCTGCAGTCATGTTTTCGCGTGTTCTGAGCACGTTGGAAGTCTATTACTGCATTTTTGTATGATTGAAGCACTCTATATAATTTTGATGAAAGATGATTTGAAACCAACGAACTCCCCCTCCCACACACCCATCTGTTTCAGGTTCCCATAGTTGTGCCAATACTGATGCTGCTGGCCTGCCTGTACCTCCTCCTGGCGCCAATCATCCAGAACCCCGGGGGCGCCGGGTCCTTTGCCCTGCTTCTCATTGCTCTGGGTATCGTGGTCTACGTGCCTTTTGTTCACATGAACCTCCGGATGCCTGGGATGGGTAAGCTACCAGGAGAGTGTGATTCCTCCCAGCCTTACACTTTACTGATGTTCGATAGTTCACATGGACGATACGACTCGATCCCTTGGTGTCCTTTGTGTCTAGGGTCTCCAAGTCACTGCCACCACCAGCCAAGAAGTAAAGTTTGTTTTGTTTTTTTGGCTGGGTGTGCTGGGGGTGGGGGGGGGGGTGGGGGGGGGAGGGTGGGGGGGGAGTCGGATAGTGCATATGTTCAAAAAGAATAACAACATTAGTTATACCCAGTTTGCTTCACTGCGTGCATGAAACAGCATCGAATCTTAATATCATATATCTCAGAAGCTACAGAAATAACAAAATTAGTTATACGACGAAAAAAAAAAGCGGACACAAGAGCACACAAAACAAAGTGTGAAGTAACGCAGTTTTAATGAACGACACAAAATAGACAAGAATGTTCGGCAATGTGCCTTCCTCAGCGACAAAAAAATAAAAAACAGTACAGACTTTAACATGCGCAATACTCCCCTTGTGAAGCCAAAGTGGTGAATGAAGTTGACAGAGGGACAGTGGGAGAGAGGGTGAGTTGAGTTCGAGGGAATATGGCACGAGGAAAGAGGGTAGAGTTAAGCGAGGAGGAGGAAAAGGAGAGAGAGGGGGGGGGGGGGGGGGGGGGAGAGAGAGAGAGAGAGAGAGAGAGAGAGAGAGAGAGAGAGAGAGAGAATGGAAGCAGGGGAAGAGTGGAGAGTGAGACAGAGAAGAGGACAGGGAGGGAAGGAGAGTGAGTGAGAGGAGGGGGAGGGTATGATTGTATGTAGTGGGTGTGTTGCATATGAATGAAATGAACAAGAGAAAAATTAAAATTAGTTATAATTGAATTTTAATACCATATATCTCAGAAGCTAAAAGGAATAACAAAATTAGTATACCCAGTTTGCTTCACAACGTGCATGAAACATAGCATTGAATTTTTATTCCATATATCTCAGAAGCCTCTATGTTCGAAAACAGTCGGATTTGGTTTAGGATGTTTGTGCACGTGTTTGGTAACTGGTAGGAAACATGACTCACTAACATAATCACATGCATCACATGCACCATCCAACATGGTGGAAACGCAAAGACAGCAATATTGCTATAGGACCCAAATCAGCCCCATAACTCATTCGTTGAAATATGCCATGTCCTGACCCGTTTTTTTGTCGTAAAGAGCGACAATTTCGGTGGTGTAAGTTTGAGGAGTAAAACGCCAGTCAAGATACAAGATACAAAACATCAAGATACCACCAATCCTCTTGTCATCAGTCCTTTGACATCAAGATACCACCACTCGTCTTGTCATCAGTCCTTGAAATCAAGAAACCACCACTCCTGTACCACCACTCCTCTTGTCATCGGTCCTTGACATCAAGATACCACCAATCCTCTTGACATCAAGATACCACCACTCCTCTACCACCACTCCTCTTGTCATCTGTCCTTTGACATCAAGATACCACCACTCCTCTTGTCATCAGTCTTGACATCAGTCCTTGTCATCAGTCCTTTGACATCAAGATACCACCACTCCTCTTGTCATCAGTCCTTTGACATCAAGATACCACCACTCCTCTTGACATCATCAGTCCTTGATATCAAGAAACCACCACTCCTCTACCACCACTCTTCTTGTCATCTGTCCTTGACATCAAGATACCACCAATCCTCTTGTCATCAGTCCTTTGACATCAAGATACCACCACTCCACTACCACAATCCTCTTGTCATCAGTCCTTTGACATCAAGATACTACCACACTTGTCATCAGTCCTTTGACATCAAGATACCACAACTCCTCTTGTCATCAGTCCTTGACATCAACACACCACTATTTCTCTTATCCAGACAATGTGTTTGAATCGTTGGGTCATACATAATGGGAAATCTGTAGAATTTTGAGAAGACCAGAAGAGATCAACACAGGAATACGACAGTGCTTGACATAAACTCGCAGCAATAGGTATCTTCAGCTTGACTGACAATAAGGCCCGTCTCACCATAGTACAAAGCTCGTGCATTTTTATATTTTTGCATGCGTTTTTGGCACTGACATACTGATCTTGATTCGGTCATCAACTGTACAAAAGCGGAAAATTTATGTAAAAAGAAGTCGTTCATACCAAATGCACTGAAAGCATCGTTTTTGTAGGCAAGATAATATCAGAGTGTTTCATACGCGGATGATACATATTCCTTGCTTTTAAGCATACTCTACTCTTGCGCAGACTTTGTTAACTCCAAATGGTCATCAGAGTGCATTCTACACACACACACACACACACACACACACACACACACACACACACACACACACACTCACACACACACATCAACACACATCTTCACCCCACTCAATCAATCACATGAGCCGCAGGTCATCATCTATCATTAACCTCTCTCTCTCTCTCTCTCTCTCTGTGTCTCTCTCTCTCTCTCTCTCTCTCTCTCTCTCTCTCTCTCTCTCTCTCTCTCTCATGTACATGTACGCTGTGTTTCAGAGCGACTGACCAGACTTCTGCAGAAAATCCTCTGTATTGTCGCCACGCACCAAGACTGAGGTGGCCAAAGCTATTGTCACGTAACAAGTGAGACAGGAAACCGTTGTCCCTTTTCTTTCCTTTTCCGCAGCTCTCAGCGCTCCGATTGGATTCCGATGAGAAACCGAAATGATGTTATCTTCGGATGTTTTGGACCCAGACAACTCTGGTGAATAGCAGGAAATTTTCATATCTTCTGGCACGGGGGGGGGGGGGGGGGGGGGGGGGGGGGGGGGGGGCATGTCATCGTTTCTGGTGGGTAGGGAAAATGTCTTATATTTTTTGGTGAATCGGGAGACTTTTTTTTTTTTTTTTTTCAATTTTCTGGTGAACAGGAGAAATCCCATTTGCTATTCAGTCGGGGACATGTCACTCACTATTCTTGGTGAAGGAAAAATGCTATAACACATGTCTAGTGCATAACGAGAATGTCATGTTGGTCTTTTTTTTTCTGCTGAACAGGAGAAAGGTCCTGGTTTTTGTTGTTGTTGTTTTCGTGTATAGGAGAAGTGTATTTACTGGTGACTAGACAAGATGTCATACATCTCTGGCAAATCGCTTGAAATGTGATTTTTGTGGTGACCAGGAGAGAAAAAAATCCTATTTTCTCATGTAAGCAGTATTTGAAAAGAAATCTTTCCACACGCTTGTGTCCAGTATGCCTACTAAAAAAAAAAAAAAAAAAGAAATCTCAGTACAAGATACATAGAAATCATTAATCATGCGTTCAAAACCTTACAACTGCCCATTCTGGATTTTGTGTGTGTGTGTATACCACCACTATGAGCACCTCCCATTCTCATCCAGCCATCTTTTTCATCTTGCAGGAGAGTCATCATACGTGAATGTGATGATTATTATACTACTGCCGTACCAATTCAGAGTGAAAAAAACAAACACAGACATACGATTCTTTTGTATGTAAGACATTGTAATGATATATAGTGTAAATCTAGATTAGTACGCAACCAGCTAACGCCATGTCAGAATACAAGACCAGCTAAATGCGACTTTGTAAATGCTGAATGTAGAGGGGGGGAAGGGATGGGGTGGGGGTGGGGTGAAGATAGAACAGAATCAGGAAAAAATATTAACAAAATCTTACACCAAATTTTGAATATTAATGTTAGCGCACCGCAAACAAACAAACAAACAACAACAAGCAAAACTATCAGGACAACGGAAATGAACGAGCAATCACTCATCTTCATCCTCTTCAGCACAAGATGGGCGTTGACTCAAGACTTATTAATCAATAATGAAAATAAGTGATTGCCCGTTCATTTCACTTGTCCTGATTGTTTTGTTTCTTGCCTGAAAAAAAAGACCTAAAAGGTCGAAACGCGTCGTGTGTTTGTCTTGTGGTTCGTTTTTTCATGTTTGTTTTTTTTTCTTTTTGGCGGCGCGCTAACATTGATATTTTAAATTTGTATTTGCAATATATATATATATATATATATATATATATATATATTGTTTGAGACCTCTCATTATCTGAACAGCCTTCCACACTTCTTTGTGCTATGTGATCTGTTGGCAATTGAGCCAAGTGACGTTTGTAGTCATTTCACAGAGAATCTTCAGAAATAATCATGCCCCCACCCCCCCCCCCAATAAGTAAGTATTACCTGAAAAGTGTGTGTGGTGTGTGTGTGTGTGTGTGTGTGTGTGTGTGTGTGTGTGTGTGTGTGTGTGTGTGTGTGTGTGTGTGTGTGTGTAATTCCTAGCGTGCGCAAATGCGTACTTGTCTGCGCCTCTCTGTGTGCGTGCGTGCGTGTGTGTGCATGCGAGCGTTCGTGCGCGTGTGTGTGTGTGTGTGTGTGTGTGTGTGTGTGTGTGTGTGTGTGTGTGTGTGTGACAGACAGAGAGAGAGGGAGCATTTTTAGGAGATAGTCACATTTAAGGAGATTAGTTAGATATATTAATGACTGTATCAACTTCAGTGTGAATATTTGTATGAAGTAGTAATGACAATTTTATTATAAAGAGTCGCAAACATGACTTGCTGCGAAAATACGAGATCTGTATATTGCGTCAGTTAAATTACGTAAGGAGAACAACAATAATAATGATTATAATAATAATGATAATAATAACAACAAACAATTGAACTATGCAAACTTTCTTTTCACAAAAAAGAAAGTTTTACATTAATTTTGTCCCTTTTGATTTGTATCATATCAGGTCAACCACTGACTCTGTGTGTGTGTGTGTGTGTGTGTGTGTGTGTGTGTGTGTGTGTGTGTGTGTGTGTGTGTGTGTGTGTGTGTGTGTTTGTGATTTGTTTTATGAGGGTTATATGTTTAATGTTTGTAGCCTATCTATTTCAGACAAGTTGTGTCTGCAGTTCAACTGGCATCAGGAACTATTCAGATAGATGTCCAACGCATTGATTATTATTCGTGCAGAGATGAATCCACAGACAAATTGATGTGTCATGTTTTGGATCTATGCAGTGTGTCTTCCACGTTCCACTTGATGATTCAGTTTCATGAATTCGGATTATTATATGTTTGATTGATATCTTTCACTTTATTTCTGATTTTCTCTTCCTGTTGTGTGTGTGTGTGTGTGTGGTGTGTGTGTGTGTGTGTGTGTGTGTGTGTGTGTGTGTGTGTGTGTGTGTGTGTGTGTGTGTGTGTGTGTGTGTGTAGGATGGGAATGGAGGGAGTTGGGGGGGGGGGGGGGGGGGGGGGGGGGGGACCTGATATGCAATGGAATGGACGCTATGGAAATCTGGAAGGAGTCTTACTAGGTTCATCAGTTCGGAGAAAGCGTAGTGCAGTTTTTATGTTTTTTTTTTTTTCCAGTTCAGGTTTGCTGTCATAGATGGTGGGCTAACTGTTGAGATTTCTTTTTAATTCCTTTTGATACGCACGGGTGAACTGATTTAATATGATTATTACGAAAGTATGCAAGTGGGCTCAGGCAGGCCTGAAGCCAGTTATGGTCCTATACTAATGAGAATTATAATAACTTATGATGTGATTGTCTGCCTGTACAATTTTGAATATTGTGTGAGCATACTGTAACAATGAGAGTTGATGACGGTACGGTTGTCTTTATCTTTTCTTTTTAAGATTGTGTGATATATCACACGTGCTTAGCAAGAATTGATGTCTACTCTGTGGTGAAAAGGATGGAGACCGTACAAGGATTTGGTGGGAGTGTTCTATATAATTTTAACTTAGTATTTTTTAAATGATTTCAACATTCTGTGTGTGTGTGTGTGTGTGTGTGTGTGTGTGTGTGTGTGTGTGTGTGTGTGTGTGTGTGTGTGTGTGTGTGTGTGTGTGTGTGTGTGTGTGTGTGTTCTGTAATAATTCTAGATAAGAGTGGGCGGGAGGGATTCTTTTCAATGAATTTGTTTCATGTTTGCCTTTTTCTTTTCCCAGTCTTTTCTGTCCTTGTTTTTTCTGCACTGGCATGCGTAAATGCGGCATCTCCCTGCTCTCTGTCATAAAATAAGCACGCTCTGGTTTGTGCCCCTTTCGAAGCTTCCCGGTACTGCTACAGTCCATGTGGGAGAAATCGCTATCAAATCTCCATGTGGCCACGCACCAGAGGAGAACTAGCACCGTGGTGAAGTCACTTCCGTGTGTGTGGCGGCCGGAATAGCTCAGTGGTAGAGATTCGGACTCGTAATCTTGGTGATCCTGGGGTTGCGGATTCGAATCTCCGCCGGGCTGTTTCGGTACAAGGAGAGATTTTTCCCTCGCAGTTAACATTAGTTCTGACTCTATTTTCCAAAGAGTCCGAATGAGACTATAAATCGAGGTTTCGTATGTGAACGCACGCATAACATCTTGTACACACGTAAAAATCCCATCACCAACTTTGGAAGAGAAGGCCAGTTTGGCCGTTGGTATGGATGACACGTTACACACAGCATGCACCTTCCCGAAGTTGGAATATGGGAGGATAAAAAACGGTCATACACACAAAACTCCACTTCCTTTGTTGGGTAGATGGGATTAATCCTTACCTCTATATAAAGAGAATGTCTGCTAGAGTATCGGCCAGCGTGCGCGGAAAGAAAAGACAAACTTGTGTGTGCGTGTTAGTGATGTCTGTTCGTTGATCCAACACCTGTGGGATGTCATCTGTTCAGCTCTCCTGCAGGCTGTCAGTTATTTAGTGAACAAGTCAGCGTAAGTTAGAGTACCCATCCATCAGGCCGCATAACATTGTAATATCCAAAACTTTGACACAGAACATGAGGGGTCACAGAGTTTGACTTCTTTGTTGTTGATATTGTTGTTGTTGTTGCTGCTGCTGTTGTTGTTGCGATGACTGGTGAGGATGAGGATGCTGGCGATGACTTTCTTGAGTTCCCTTCTGGTCTGAAAGTTTATGACAGGACTCTGGGCTGCATTTCATGATGATGATTAATTCCGGCGTCAGCCACAGCCGTTGAACAAAGTGAGCAGTACAGAGATGGCTCCATCGGGTGGATGACGTGTGGCCCACTGTGTGGTTTCAGTCTCTGTTAAATGTGTGGTTACAATCTCTGTTAATTGTGTGGTTTGAATCTCTGTTAAATGTGTGGTTTCAATCTCTGTTAAATGTGTGGTCAGCCTCTGTGAACTGTGTGGTTTCAGCCTCTGTTAACTGTGTGGTTTCAGTTTCTGTTAAATGTGTGGTTTCAATCTCTGTTAACTGTGTGGTTTCAATCTCTGTTAACTGTGTGGTTTCAATCTCTGTTAAATGTGTGTTTTTCAATCTCTGTTAAATGTGTGGTTTCAGTCTCTGTTAAATGTGTGGTTTCAGTCTCTGTTAACTGTGTGGTTTCAGCCCCTGTTCTTAGGCCATAGCTCATTCAACTTTGGGTGGGTGCTGACCAAAGCCCAACGTCTCAAAACTGAATGTTCCAATGGGACTCGAACTCACAACCTCTGAGCTCCAAAGCATGTAGCATTGACCACTACACCACTAGAAGTTGGTTTGGGGGTGACGAGTCCAACTAAGGTGTTCTTTTCTTTTGTCTCACACACACACACACACGCGCGCGCGCGCACGCACACACTGGTCATGCAGTTTCCAGCCGTCAACCTAGAATTTCCTTCTTTATTCCAGACTTTCATCCACCCTTTGTGGCCTAATCTAGCCGGTCTGTGTGTACAGTGCAGTGCTTTAATATATACTATGCACAAAAAGAAATGCATATTTTTATTTCAGTCATTTCATGTGTCATTTAACATTCAAAATATTACAACCACAGAAGAAATAAGACATTACTCTATTGTTATGTCTATTCATTATGGTGTCTGACTATTCACACACTGAACAGAGTTCCCTTCCCCTGGCTCCTCCCGTGCTTCCCAATCCCCCGCTCAAAGTCAGTGCCGGGTGACCCCCATTCGCCCGAATCACAGCCTGACACCTGCGTGGCATGAAGGCAGTCAGGTGCTGGATCGTCTGCCTTGGGAAGGCGGGTACTCTCTTCCTGCAGCGCTGCAAACAGCCATCAGGTGTTGCAGGGGCATTAACTCTTGCTGTGTGGCGTCGGTCCAGTTCGTCCCACAAATGTTCTTGAGGAAGGCCATGGTAATGCGGGCTGAGAGAGAGAGAGAGAGAGAGAGAGAGAGAGAGAGAGAGAGAGAGAGAGAGAGAGAGAGAGACAGACAGACAGACAGACAGACAGAGGAAGAGACAGACACAGAGAGAGAAAACAACCCTAGATTCTAAATTTTCAGTACGGAAACATAGGAATCGACATCAACAGCACAAATGAATTACTTATATAACAAACAAAACAAACACCCCCCCCCCCCCCCCCCCCCCCCCCCCCCCCCCCCCCCCCACCACCCCCCCCCCCCCCCCCCCACACACACACACACACACACACCCTCAAAAAAACAAAAAAAGGTTGAATTTTAGCTGCCACGCTCTGCTCGAAATTATGTTTAATGATCACTCTTGTTGAAGTCTACCCAACATAAGAGAATCCTCAGTTTTGTTCAACACTACACACACGCATAAACATGCCCACGCAAGCACGCGCACACAAATCTCAGTTCTCAACCAAAAACCTATAATTAAGCCATTTGTTTGCAAAATCAACACAGTTCATATTCATTTTCGCAATGCATTTTTCAACTTAAAATTTGGTTTTTAATATTTCCTGAACACAGGAAACGGTGGAAGCACCTTTCAGCTCTGGATTTGTATACAAAGAACTTTGCAGAGATAATAATGTAATCGAATGTGATGTCAGTTTTTAACCGAGAGTCACTGCCAAACAGAACATAATTTCATGAACACAAGAGCAATTGTCTTTTAAGAAATTTTGAAGATCACTCCCAAAAACGTGTTATCACGTCGCTTGTCAAAAATAAATGGTCTATAGTTTCCTTTTCAGACCTACAAAAAGTGCATTTGTTATTTTCAGTGATATTCATTTTTTCAAGAACAATATTTGTAGCCAGGATCCTGTGCATCAATCTGATTTGAAACCATTTCAGTTTTCTTTATTTTTGTGTGTGTGAAGAAAATATGTTTTTCCAGTTCAACTCTTTACCTGTTTCGTTGTTCCATTTCTCACAGCACCTTGCTTGTGAGTTATCTGCATTTAAGATATCATAATAAAGTCGAGTTCCTTTCTTTTACGCTCCAAATGATACTGAGAGCCTTTTCAGTGTTCTTGGGTATATTGCTAGTGAATCTGATATTCCTCGTTCCAGTGTATTGTCTGACAGATGTACACAACCTAGATATAGCATAAAGTTTGTTTTAACAGCATGTTTGTGCCTGAATTCTTCATATCTCATGAATGACCCTGTTTGGTTATCAAATCCGCAACATGATATACACCTTCGTCTATCCATTCCTTAAAACATATAGTTTTCCCGTCTAGTTTAATGTTTTTATTGTAAAAAATTTCAGTCAGGAATTCGCTAGGATCCTCAATACTTACTTTATTACAAGAAATTTCATATGCTTGGAAAGTGTCATCCCAAACGCATTAGTCTCTTTTGGTTAACTGGTAACGCATAGCCATATTTCTCAAGATCTTTTACCAAAGGATCCGTTTTTTTTCTATCCCAGACTTCCTTTTATGATTACTATATTTAAGTTTTCTGTTCCATGTGAGTTTCAGTACCGTTGTCATGTGATTAAATGACACTCCGCCATCGCACTCGGTTCTGGGCCGCTTGCTGAATGCCTGTCCAGTTGGTCCCTGCCTCTTTATCTCTGCCTCAGTGTCTCGCCTCCAGCTGCTGCGAGGTCGCCCTCTCTTCCTTTTGCCCTGCGGGTTCCATGTCAGGGCTTGGCGTGTGGTGCTGGATGCTGGTTTCCTGAGAGTGTGTCCAATCCAGCCCCACTTCCTCCACAGAATCTGCTTGGCCACTGGTTTCTGTCCTGCTTACTTCCATAGATCTTCATTGTTGATCTTCTCTGGCCATCTGATTTTGAAGATGCGCCTCAGACAAGTGTTGATTAAGGTCTGATTTTTTTTTGTTGTATTGCCTTGGTCATTCTCAAAGTCTTGCAGCCGTAGAGCAGAACCGACTTCACGTTTTGAGTTGAAAATACGCAATTTTTTTTGTCCTTCTGATCTCTCCTAAGGCCCAGATGTTCTTTAGCATGATGAATGCTGCTCGCGCCTTGCCTATCATGATGTCTCGGTCGGTGCGCCCCCCCCCCCCCCCCCCCCCCCCCCCCCCGTCCCTGTTTGTCAACGTCGCTTCCCAAGTAGTCAAAGAAATCTACTCCCTGATGGGCTCGCCTCCGACTGTGACTGGGCTGCTGCCTGTGGCGTTGATCTTCATCAGCTCGGTCTTATTGTTTATTTTGAGCCCTGTTCCTGCTGATGTTGTCTCAAGGCGGGTGGTTCTTGTCCTGCATCTGTGTGTGACTGTGGGAGTGGAGTGCCAGGTCGTCAGCAAAGTCAAGGTCATCTAGCTGCGCCCAGAGTGTCCATTGTATCTCATTGTTCCTGCCTGTTGTTGTGGTCTTCATGAACCAGTCGATGACCAGGAGGAAGAGAGGAAAGGTGACAACAACAGACATCTCTGACGCACTCCTGTCTTCACCTCAAAATCGTCTGACAACTGGCCTGCTTGAGCCGCCCTGCAGTTCATATCCTGATACGTGCACCGGATGAGAGAGATGATCTCTGGTATTCCATAGTGTCTCAGTAGCTTCATAGTGTGTCTCTCTATCTACACTGTCAAAGGCCTTTTCATAGTCGATTAAGTTGATGTAAAGGGGCGAGTTCCACTCCAACGGACTGTTCGATGATGATCCTGAGGCTGGCGATCGTCTGGTCGGCACAGGATCTATTTCACCGGAAGCCCGCCTGCTGGTCTCCGAGCTTTGGGTCAACTGCTTCCTCCATCCTCTGCAATAACGCTCTGTTTAGAACCTTGCCTGGCACTGACAGGAGCATGATCCCTCTATAGTTACTACACTTGCTAAGGTCTCCTTTCTTTGGCAGTTTGATGACAATGCCTTCCCTCCACTCTGCTGGGATGTTCTTTTTTCCCCATATCTTGCCGAAGAGGCCGTACAGTAAGTTGACAGCTATGCCAACATCCACTGTAATGGCTTCTGCTGGGATCTCATCAGGTCCTGCTGCCTTCCCATTCCTTATCGTCAGGATGTCCTTTCTGATCTCTGCTTTCGATGGTTTCTCACAGTTGATGGGCAGTTCTGTTTCTGCTGGTGGGATGTCAGGTGGTGCTTCAGGGGCGGGGACAGTTTAGTAATTCCGTGAAGTGCTCTGCCCATCGCTTCAATTGATCTTCTGTTGTTGTGAGGGTCTTTCCGCTTTGTGTCTTTGACTGGCTTGCCAGTCTGTTGGAACTTGCCCGCCAGCTTCTTTGTGGTGGTGTACAGCTCTCTCATGTTGCCCTGTACTGCAGCATCCTCTGCTTGTCTGGCAAGTCTGTCGATGAAGTCCTTCTTATCTTTGTTCACACTTTTCTTCACTTCTTTGTCCGCCTGGGTTTAGTCTTCTTGGGCTTGTGCTTTGCTTGATCTTGTCCGGCACATGTTCAGTGTGGTTTTCTCTTCTTTCCTTTTGTTCAGTTTCTGAATAGTATCATCAGAGATCCACTCCTTATGTTCAGTTTTCTTCAGTGATTAATTAAGTGAAGGTATTCCTAATCCTCCGTTTCTTGAATTTTTAACTGTTGTTTTTCGGGCTATCCTGTCTTGTTTGTTATCCATACGAATTGAAAGCATTGCTTTTGAAGCTGCTTGGTGGATTAGGTATCAATATCCAAAGATATATCAATTTTGAGAGAATCAGTGATTTTAAAACGTCTACTCTGCCAAGAGGCGTAATAACTCTCTTCCTCCAGGCGTTGAATAATGATTTTATTTCAGGAAATCTGTCATTGTAATTCAGTTCTACGTAGTGTGATAGTTCCGGGGTGAACCATATTCCAAGGATCTTAAACTGTTTTGGATTCCAGACTACTTTTAGTTTAGTTTAGTTTCCTTTGAAAACACTTTGCTTCCCAGCCAAACTGCCTTTGTTTTTTCAATATTTGTATACAACCCAAATACTTTTGCAAGTTTGTTCAAAGTTTCTATTGAATGTTCAAATGATGTTCTGTCCTCTTCATTTGTCAACTGTGTATCATCTGCAAACTCAGACAGCTTGTGTTCAGTGTTTGGTTAATGTGAGTTCCCTTAATGTCTTTATTTTCCCTGATCATAATAGCTAATACTTCTGCGGACAATATGAATAAATAGGGAGATATGGGGTCACCTTGTCAACAACCTCTTTGCGTTTCAAACCATGTTGAGCTCTGACCGTTTACTATTGCAGATGATTTAATTCCCTTATGAAAGGTCGTGATCCAGCGACATATATCAACAACAAATCCAAATGATTTGAGTACCTTCAGCATAAATTGCCAATTCAAGGAATTGAACGCCTTTTCAAAATCTGTGGAAGTCAGCATGCTGGGAGTTTCTTTTTTCTTCGTTTTTTAAATCTAGTGTTGTCCCCTACATATCTATTCGCCATGAACTCCGTTTTATCTTCAATGATTAATTTGGGAAGAACAAATCTTAAATAAATGTCAGCGAAACCGCCCAGAGAAACGTGGACAAACGAGTCACAAGACAAACCACAACGCGTTTCAACCTCTTAGGGTCTTCTTCAGGTGCAAAAACGAGGCTGTTGCAAGGGAAAATAATGTGCGAGTCAAAGTCGTAATGATGATAATATTACTGATAGGAATACTAAAAATGGTCAAAATATATATATATAAAAAAAAAGAGACAAGATCACTACCAGTCTTGGTGTCAATAAGTAGGTATGGGGGAGAAGGAGAGTGTGGGTTAGAGGATTCTTAAACAGCAGGGTTGCCGTGGCAACAATCCCGGAGGCTAAGGCGATGGTGAAGTGTGTGTGCGTGTGTGTGTGTGTGTGGTTGTTAGTGTGTGTGTGTGTGTGTGTGTGTGTGTGTGTGTGTGTGTGTGTGTGTGTGTGTGGATATGAGTGTGTGTGGTTATCAACATTTCCACAACATATGCATAGGAAAGAGGGAAGATGGAACAGGAGTACATGTTGAAGAAATAGTGAATGAAATAAAAAATAAAGAAAACCAAATGAAGTGAGGGAAATGGAGTGGACAAGTATCTGAATAAACAATAGACTGATGTGAGAAATAGAGAGGGTGTGGTGAGAAGGGAAAGGAAGATAGCTATAAGTTATGTATAAGGTAAATAGTGGGATATATGGTAGTATGTGTGTGTAGTGGGAAGATATTGTGGGCTGAGACTGAAGTGATGGGTTGGTACATGTAACTTTAAGGTGTTGATGGTAAGAGGGTGGAGGGAAGAAGGGGATGGGGTTTATATACTGACTGGGGGGGGGGGGGGGCAACATATTCACACCTATACACTCTCTCTCTCTCTCTCTCTCCCTCTCTCTCTCTCCCCCCCCCCCCCCTCTCTCTCTATCTCTCTCTCTAAAAATTAAGTTATTGTTTCTAAGTATTATCATTATTTAATTCTACAATTATGGGCGGCAATGGGATTAGTGATAATAGGACATAATGCTTAGAAGCATAAAGGTGAAAATGACTGACGGTAATAACAATGACATCAGTGTTGTTGTAAATTAAATGTAGTGATGTAATGATGTTGATGAAGAGAACAGTAAAGGTAATGATATGATGATAGTGATAAAGTAATAAAGGTTTTAAGTAATATACCCTCTTACCATCAACACCTTAAAGCGGTGGTAAGTGCAGTAACACTAGCGGAAATAAAGGCGCCAGGAAAGGAGAGGGAACGACCAGCGATAAAGAGCTAGCATTCTATTTATTATGTGTGTGTGTGTGTATGTGTGTGTGTGCGTGTGTGTGTGTGTGTGTGTGTGTGTGTGTGTGTGTGTGTGTGTGTGTGTGTGTGTGTGTGTGTGTGTGTGTTCCATTAGTAATGTCAGCCTTGTTCATTGGCTACCCCCCCGCCTCCACCCCCAGCAACCGCCATACCTACCAACACCCCTACACACATCATTAATGGTGTGTGTGTAGGTGGAGGATATTTTAGACTGGAGCTGCAGAGGTAGAATGGTACATACTACTTTTGGACGTTGATGCCATGAGGATGGACAGTGCCCAGTTTGGCAATGAGATAAGATTCCTGCATAAGGCGTTCCAAGTTGTCACTCTTCGATTGCCAAAGTGCCAAGACTTTGACATGGTTGATGTTTTGTGTTGGGCATGGTTGAAGTGTAGGGCGACTGGTTTGGGCCGGTGGTGGCGGATGTCGGCCAGGTGTTCAGAGATGGGAAGAACAGTTTTAATACGATTAGCTATGCAAGAAGACCCTATCTTATAGATAACATTGACCTTTGGCCAGAATCGAGATACATATTTAAGAACCGTGTCCATGTCACTAAAGCAAAGCTTGTTCTGACACCAGTAGGTGTTTTTCATAGGCTGTCTTTATTAGATAGTCGAAATAAATGACAATAAAACCATTTAAAACACTAAAACAACTAAAACTCAAATGATATAAATATGCATGTGACGGTGAATAGAAGGTTAAGTGGTGGATAAAAGATTAAGTGTCCTCACTGTAACTGTTATCATAACTGTGATGGTGATGATAATGATCATGATGATAATGAAATCTGACTTGTGAAACAAATGTAATTCGCTTACTTAGACAATTTTCTGCCGGCAATGTTTCTGCTTGTTCATCAGTTCTGGTGCACTGAAAAGTAGACTGTGTGCTGTGACTGCATGTCTGTAACCCGGAATTGCAGGAATTCTGTCTGTGTGAGTCTGCCACTGTTTCTTTCTGTTAAAGGAGTCCCCTCTTAATGTTCATTGACATCAGTATGTTTGTGCACACATTACCTTCGGGATGTGTGTGTGTGTGTGTGTGTGTGTGTGTGTGTGTGTGTGTGTGTGTGCTGTTTTATGTACATACATACATATATATCAAGAATGCCACTAAAATGCCTAATAAAATTCTTAAAGTGCTCAACCCCTTGGTAGTTTTACACAGTAGTCCAGATTGCAGGCGCATCAATAAACGTTATCTTTCTTTATCTCTCTCTCTCTCTCTCTCTCTCTCTCTCTCTCTCTCTCTCCCCCCCCCCCCCCCCCCCCCCCCCCCCCCTCTTTCTCTCTCTGTCCCCACGTCCTTTCTCTCTCCGGCTGGCTCAAATTCTTTGTCTGTCTGTGCTTTAGTCAGTTGATACTATTTAAAGCACAGTTTGAAAGTCAACATCTGTCAGTTTCAATGCTGGTTCATGAGGTGATTCCGCCTTGACCAAACACGCCTAGACCCAATCATGACAGACATGCTCAAGTATTTGCGAGTTGTTTACATTTTGTTATGGGCACTAACATTGAAAGCCCTGAAACCACTCTTTTATGAACTATGCCTAGTGAACCTATTACAAGAACAACCACTTTCGTGCTAAATCCAGCATCACTAAGAGCATAGCAAAGAGGCATGTACTTTTGAAATTTGCCCTCATAGCATGTTTGTATGAATGCGTCAAATGGGTTTGAAACCTCGATGACGAATGCCACCGAGTTTTCGATGGTCGATGAAGCATAGATCAGGTTTCAGCCTGGCAGATCTTCAACACCGTTTATAGAGACAGGCCTATTTTGAAAAACATCCACAAAATCCGTCGCAATGCATTTCTGTAGCTCCTTTCTGATGATCTCAACGCATCTGTCGTGTCTTTCTTTGTGTGTAGAGGCCCCTCAGTTGA
>JADBJO010002443.1:219811-224811 GCA_016801955.1 Conus betulinus
GAGACAGCACAGCACAAAACGATTTGAAACGATGTAATACAAGTGTGGTGTGCAGTATGATTATCAAAATGAACAAAAGTATTGTGCCTGTGGCCAGTGGGGCAAGGTGCAAGATGAATTAGAAAACACACACACACACACACACACATGGACTCCTACTAACACACAAGACTCTTCAGCAGACTCCAATGCCTATCACACACCATAATCCCACCCATTCCCTCCCACCCCCACCCCGACACCCCCACCCCACTTCCCGCGCTGCTCATCCCCCCCCCCCCCCCCCCCAACCATCATCTCTCTCTCCCCACCATCTCTCAATTATAATCGATAAATGAACAAGCCATAGGCCTTTTCCTATCCACTTTTAACTAACATTCTACTTTATCAATATGGCCTGGATGATTATGTGCGCAGTCCGTACTTCAATACGAAATTCATCAACACGAAAGTAGGGTTGTCCGTTTACCTTTGGCCTATGCAGTAATCTGTCCGTGCGAGTTCCAATACATGTGCTATAACCGACTCGGTCTAATCGGTCACCTGAATCAAATATTTTGCAGCATTTGTTTGTTCTTCATTTGGAATCAGAAGTCTGCTGTTCGGTTGGTATCAGCGTGACATAGTGTAAACTGTCAATTTTTAGATATATGAAATGAGTTTGTGACTGCATGTACGTGTTGTGTGTTGTGGTGTGTGTGTTTTGTGTGTTTGTTTGGGGGGTTGGTCTGGTGTGTGTGGTGAGTGTGTGTGCTGTGTGTGCGCGCACGCTTTTGTGGTGTGCAAGCGTGCAAGTTCAGGCGTGCGTGCGTGCGTGCAAACGTGTGTTGTGTGTGTGTGCGTGGTTGTGTGGTGTGCGTGGGTGTGTGAGAAAGTGTGTGCACATGTGCTGTGTTGAGGAGATGAAGTAGTGGAGAGGGAAGAGGAGAGACAAAGATCAGAGTCCCAGGTGGGTGCAACACTGTGCGCACTTGAGAGTGACACACACAGACCACAACCACACACACCACCCACACTAGCACCCACACTAGACACCGAGCACACTAGACACGCACACCACACCAACAAAGAACAGAAGAAGGAGGGAGACACACACACTCACGCACCCACGACACACAAACAAAAGGGCCACACACAAGCCACAAGCACAACACACCACACACCGACACACACACCACACACACGACGGACACACACACACACACACACACAAACCCACACCACACACACGGTCGCGCAGCACACGCTGCACATACTCACACCGCACGAACACAGGCACACACACACACGCACACACACACACCACACACACCCACACACACACACAACACACACACAGCACACACAGACACACACACACACGCACACACACACAATAAACACACAACACACAGCCACAACAACAACCACACACCGGCAACGAAAAAGTCAAAGACAGCCGGTAGGCGCGCGCGGACACACGCACACAGAGACGCATGAAAAACACACGAAACACACGCATACCACAGTTCTGCAAGCGTCACACCTACACACAATCACGACACAATCAGAACGCACACACGCACACACAAAATTCCGCACACGCACGCGCTCACAAACACACACACACGCATCACACACACACACACACACACACACAAACCACAATCAAACATTACAAAGGGAAAACGATTGATGACAGTAATAATGTTGTTTATCAAAACGAGTGAAATCCGTAATACGAATTTGCAGCTTTAGAGTAAAATTCTGCATACCACTTTTCTTTGCAGGGAAGTAAAATTCACGTACTCAGTTTTTAAAAATTCACGTATTAGAAGTTTACTGGGGGGAATAGCTTGAGTTTGACCAGTCTTGTGCTACCACAAAGCTACCGTCTTTGACGGGACATACAATAGCCCTCTTTCTTTTTATGTGTAAATTATACGACTCTCCCCCTCCCCTCCCTCTCTCTCTCTGCTCTCTCTCTCTCCTCTCGGTGTCTCTCTCTGTCTCTCTCTCTCTCTCTCTTCTCTCTCTCTGTGTCTCTGTGTGTGTGTGTGTGTGTGTGTGTGTGTGTGTTGTGTGTGTGTGTGTAGGTGAACTGCTCTCTTTTTCTATGTGTATATGTGTACTGCTGTCTCTCTCTCTTTCTCTCTCTCTCTCCCCTCTCACTCTCTCTCTCTCTCTCTCTCCTTCCCTCCCTCCCTCCCTTCCCCCTCTCTCTCTCTCCTCTCTCCTCTCTCTCTCTCTCTCTCTCTCGCTCTTTCTCTCTTTGATAAGCAAATGTTACACCGTTATACTAAATGAAAGACTAGTAAAATGGATTGAAAATCACTGTAAGTTGACGGAGTCGCAGGCCGGATTCAGGAAAAGGATATTCAATATTTTGACCATACATTTACATTAAATGCAATTATAGAAAAATGTTTTTCAAAAAGAGGAGGGAAGCTTTATGCCTGTTTTGCAGATGTGAAGAAGGCCTTTGACTTCGTTCAACTCGAGCCCCTATTTGATATTCTATCAAAAAAAGTGTTCATGGGATGTTCAAGGCTGATGTCATGGGCCGTATACAGTGCTGTGGTATCTTGTGTAAGGGTTGAAGACAAACTAACAGATTTTTTTGATTGTCCAGTCGGTCTAGGGCAAGGTTGCATATTGAGCCCAGTTCTCTTTTCTATATTTATAAACGAAATTGAAGCATCCCTGAATGAGAATGGTGTGCATGGGCTTCAGTTGCTACCTGGGATTGTTGAACTGTTTCTTCTTTTCGCTGATGATAGTGTCCTCTTGTCTTACACTGCCAGGGATCTTCAGAATCAGATTGATATCCTTAACGATGCTTGCAAAAGTTTGTTTCTAAATATAAATGAAGACAAAACTAAAGTGATGGTTTTCCGAAAGGGCGGTTTTTTTTGGTAGATAGGAAAAGTGGAACTTGGGAGACACTGAATTGGAGGTAGTCAATGAATACAATTACTTGGGATTTGTTTTTTACAACAAAAATGAGTCTGAACAAGGGAGTTGAGGCTCTTGCAGTGAAGGGCAGGAGGACATGTGTCGAATGCATCAAATGTATCTGTAAATTGAATGACATCTCGAAGGCTTCTTTTTTTTCAAGATGTTTTTTTTATGCTCAGGTTCAGCCTGTATTGATGTATGCATCTGAAATGTGTGGGCTACATAGGCTAAATAGCATTGAAAAGGTCCATGCTTTAGTCCATGCTTTAGCCTGCAAACGTTTTCTTAGGGTTCCTTTAAAAGTACCCAATAAATTTGTATACGGTGAAACTGGCAGGCATCTATTGTACATCAATAGTGCTGTTAGATGTGTCAAGTATTGGCTAAAGCTCTTAAAGATGGATTTATCAAGAATACCTCGCCAACCGTATTTAATGCTCGTTAATATGGACGAAAGGATAAAGTACGCTGGGCATCAATGATATAAAAAATACATTGTTTAATTTGGGATTCGGCTACGCATGGTTAAACCAAGGAGTGGGCCATGAAATTTATTTCATTTCGATGTTTAAACAAAGGCTGGTAGATAATTACATGCAAGACTGGAACAGCTCGATTTTGAATAATGTACTTACATAACGGTATCGCTTGTTCAAAACCACTTTTGAAACGGAAAGATACTTTGAATTTTTAGATTATAGATGTTTTTGAGATTGTCTGGTAAAGCTACGGATTGGTGTCCTCCCAGTAAATGGTCCATCGTTCAGAAGAACATTCAGCGCGAAAATTCGACTGGCTTATGCATTATATGGGATGCCATAGAAGATGAAAATCATTTGACTTTCACTTGCCCTATATATGCAGCAATCAGAAAATAAATATTTGGGTAGCATTATCAAACAATATAGTCAGTATGCAAAAATCCTGAACATGGTTCAATTGAATACGTTCGAGAACTTGCGATATATCTTTTTATGCTCTTCGCCAAAGACAAGTTTTACATGGAAGATGGTCTAGATCTGTAATGTTTTCTGAAATGGAATCTATTCATATGTCTTTAATTTATCATAAACGATGCCATATTTTACTCTTCCATGCGTAGCCTATAATTACTATAATTACTTGGATCGTTAAAACGTACCTCTATCTCGTCGTCTTGACCATATGTTTTTGTGTGTATGTATGTGCATATTTGCTCATGTTACATGACCCGTTTCTAAGGGCCGGTGGCCTATAGATTAAAATTTTGTTCATTGTTCATTGTGCTCTCTCTCACTCACTCCCTACCTTCCTCTCTCTCTCCTCTCTCTCTCCCTCTCTCTCTCTCTCGCTCTCTCTCTCCCTCTCTCTCTCTCTCTCTCTCTCTCTCTCCTCTCTCTCTCTCTCTCTCTCTCTCTCAGTGTGCGTGTATGTGCATGCTTGTGTGCGTGCATATGTGCATGTGTGCGTGTGCGTGCCTGTGTGTGTGTGTGTGTGTTGTGTGTGTGTGTGTGTGTGTGTGTGTGTGTGTGTGTGTGTGTGATTCTGTCTCCCCTGTCTCTGTCTCTGTCACTGTCTGTCTGTGTCTGTCTGTCTCTCCTCTGTCTCTCTCTCTCTGTCTTTGTCTGTCTGTCTGTCTGTCTGTCTGTCTCTCTCTCTCTCTCTCCTCTCTCTCTCTCTCTCTCTCTCTCTCCTTTCTTTACCCTCTCTCTCTCTCTCCTCTCTCTCTCTCTCTGGTCAGTGTGTGTGTGTGTGTGTGTGTGTGTGTGTGTGGTGTGTGTTTTGTGTTTGTGTGTGTGTGTGTGTGTGTGTGGTGTGTGTGGTGTGTGTGTGTGTGTGTGTGTGTGTGTGTCCCTCTCTCTCTTCTTTGCCAGTTTCCCAAGTATTAAATCCCCTGTACCTCCATGCCCCGTACCTCCTTTACCGACCCACCCACCCCCCATCCCCCTCTCCCACTCATAAAACAAACAAAACAAAACAAAACAAAACAAAAATAACACGTTTCATGGTCAACTGATTTTCCCTGATGGACCGAGGCACAAGAAATCTGCGCGAGAATGATTTTCCGTTGCCTGACAGTGCTC
>JADBJO010002443.1:232311-234811 GCA_016801955.1 Conus betulinus
ACTTTAACGATGTGAGACATAAAACACTTTACAGCAGACTCCATGAAAACCTTGTTCAGGTATGTCCCGCCTGACGTGATCTTTGAATTTCTGAGGGAGATTAACATTTTTCATCTGATCTAAGATTTGACGGAAGAAAAAAAAATAACGAAGTTTCTGTTGTGCGTTTCTAGAGACTGCATTTTACACAGATGTGTGGATGGAATTCTTTTGTTGTTCGTTTGTTTGTTTTTCTGATGAGTTGTGAGTTGCCTTCAACGTGGTGACAGTCCTGATATGGCCTTTGGGGTCGCTGGGCTGTAAACAACATTAACTTACCTTATCTTACCTTACTGGGATCGCCAGTTATCGGCAACATCTTGGGCACGGTCTTTGAACGGAAGTGGTGGCGACGGCCTATGGAGGAGGGGGGTGGTGGTGGTGGTGGTGGCTCTCACTCACGCTGGCTTTGCGACTAAGCAATTATTGTCCTCAGTAGGCATGCGTGCGCGTGCGCGCGTGAGTGCGTGTGCGTGCGTGTGTGTGTGTGTGTGTGTGTGTGTGTGTGTGTGTGTGTGTGTGTGTGTGTGTGTGCGTGCGCGCGCGCGCGAGCATGTGTTTGTTTGTGCACTCGCGCACGCGGTCGTGTATTTGTGTGTGTGTGTGTGTGTGTGTGTGTGTGTGTGTGTGTGTGTGTGTGTGTGTGTGTGTTTGCGAGCGTCAACGCATCACCCACTTAATAATAATGATAATAATGAATACTTATATAGCGCCTATTCTCGGCTAGAGACCAAGCTCTAAGCGCTTTACAATCAACACTCGTTTACACAACGGGCTGCCTACCTGAAGAGCTGCCAGCTGGCGCTTCATTCAGTCGTTTCCCGTGTCATCCAGTCAGTATCGTTCAATATCGATCACTCATTTTCCTTACTTCCTTCATTCTTTCCATTTCTCACTCAGGGTGCATGCTATGTGTAACGTGTCATCCATACCAACGGCCAAACTGGCCTACTCTTCCGAACGTTGGTGATGGGATTTTACGTGTGTGCAAGATGTTATGCGTGCGTTCACACACGGAACCTCGGTTTATAGTCTCATTCGAAGGACTGTATGGGAAATGGAGTCAGAACCAATGTTAACTCCGAGGGAAAAATCCCCTTGTACCGAAACGCCCCGGCGGAGGTTCGAATCCGCAACCCCAGGATCACCAAGATTGGTCAGGCGAGTCAGGCGCTCTACCAACTAAGCTATTCCGGCTTCCCCCACACCCACCCACCCCCCCCCTCCGTCTCTGCATTTCTGCCCCTCCTGTTCAAATTTTCCTACCCCTCCCCATCCCCCATCCAAACACACTCACAAACATCTCGCCCACCTGCCTCCTTCCAACCACCCACCCCCTATGCTCTCTTTCGATCTGTCTCTCCCTCTCACGAATTCACCGCTACATATGTTGTGCTGGATTCTACTGTCAGGTGAGTCAAGATGTGTACGAAGGTATTCCGGTCAGTGTGTACACCCCCTACAAAGAAGCGTCCTCCACCCCCACCCAGCCGCCGACCATCGTCTACTTCCACGGCGGAGGGTGGACGTGGCTCTCTGTGGGTCAGTTGCTTTGTGCCCCGGAGTGTGAGTGGCGGAGAATGTATGTATGTGAAGAGGCTGAGAGACAGACAGACAGGCAGACAGACATACAGACAGACAAACACACAGAGAAAGACAGACAGACAGAGACAAGAGAAATACAGACAGACAGATACAGACAGACAGACAGAGAGAGACACACAGAGACAGAGAGAGACAGACAGGCAGAGAGCAGAGAGAGAGAGAGAGAGAGACAGACAGACAGACAGAGACAGAGGAAGAGACACAGACAGACAGGCAGACATAGACAGACAGACTGACAGAAACAGACAGACAGACAGAGACAGCGAGAGAGAGTGAGAGAGAGACAGATAGACAGAAACAGAGACTGACTGACAGAGACCGAGACGGAGGGAGACGGACGGACAGAAACAGAGAGAGAGAGAGACAGACAGACACAGAGAGACAGAGAGAGACAGACATAGACAGAGAGAGAGAGAGAGAGAGAGAGAGGAGAATGACAAATGTCAACAACCTTTAATGATAGCCAACAGCTTAGTAGCCCTTATATCATGGGGTCGGTACACTTATCTAACACACAATTTTGACGCAAAAAAAAAAAACTGATTAGGTCAATAATTGTCAATCATGAATGAGCACAGCGTAACATTCATTCATCTGCCTAGTGTATTCATCTACCGAGAAGCAAACAACCAACTAACCAAACAAAACAAAATACAAACAAGATGTGTTCGCTGTCTTCAGTATAGAACAGAACATTGTTGAACGGAAAGAATCATACCTACTGTCACTCAACGTCCAACCGCGATCCGCCCCTTAAGTAGCCCTAGACAACACACATGTGAAAAAACATTATTTTCAAGCTGAATTTTTTAGGTTGTCGAATTTTATATGATTCAGCTATAACTTAGCAAGAGGA
>JADBJO010002443.1:242311-314150 GCA_016801955.1 Conus betulinus
GGGACAAACACAAGGAGGCAAAGGAAAACAACTAAGACAACACTTTATTAGATATAGACAAGCACCAACAAAAATCAGTCACACTCTGTGGGACAGGGCCATACAGAAGAATAACAGAAAGACAGAAGGAAAAGTAGAGGGGAGGAAAATGAAGTCAGGAAAAAGTGCCTACAGAGAAATCTGAGCTACCTATACGGGTGAAAAGCACAACACACTCCCAAAAAAGAAAATGTAATCCAAAACACCAACCCTTGGGACTTCCCCCACTCTATTGCCACCCCTCCGCTATACCCAGCCTAAAATGCTACCATCCCACTCAACCCAAAGAAGATAAGAGGAGAGACATTCCTAGCATAAAGGATTTTTACTACACAACACGCACATACAACAGTATCTGAGATAAATATGTTGAGTTTTCTTCACTCCCTGCACACAGGAGCAAGTGCCACACGTTGCATCAGTCACTTCCTTCAAAGGATAGCGAACCTTTGGCCAGAAATCCCGAGAGTCGGGTTTCAGTTTCTGTCGTTACACCAGCACACATACAAGGGAAAGGGGAAAAGGCCACACTCTCTCCAGCAACAATCACACGACACAACACGAAGGGGACTCGCCGTGGGAGCGGAGGACGCGAGTCCTTGCAGCGCCACAGAAGCCACGCCTACAGGGTTCACGGTCGCGCGATCCGGGGATCTGGCGGGAGTTCTCCAGCTGATGGCGATCTCCGTGGCTGGCGAGGCCTCGTGCAGGCCCTTAGCGGGGCTCGATCTCGACCGGGGTGGCGTCAGCAGCCCAGTGCTCCCCGGCAGGAAGGTGCAGTGGAGGTGTGGAAGACTAGGAAGGTGGAGAAATGGGCAGGTGTCCAAAAGGTGGGCCGAGGCACCAGGGACGGTGATGAAACAAACAGCAGTTTGTGAGCGGGATGGAGAGGGTAGGGTGGGACACCCAGTGTCTCCTGTCTCGACCCAGGCGAAGGGTAGGCAGGCCGGTACCAACCGTACGTCACAACGAAGTGACAAGGAACTCTTCAGGATCCCCACCGAAGGGGTCCGCCAAACCAGGAATGGTTTCAGGAAGCTCGTCTAGACTGAGGATCGTGGTCCTCCGAAATCCTTTCCCCCTCTCCTTCTCCGACTGCCCAAACCAAAGCCAAAAACCTACAGCTGAGCAGTTCACACATGCAGTCAATAATGCAGGGAAGTTGTAAAAAACCCACGGACTGCACGTGCGAGTGAAAAAAAAAAACCCAGACCCTACTTGTGTGGATGGAAACTTGATCTTACGCTAAAAAAAAAAAAAAAAAAAAAAAAAAAAAAATTTTTAAATGAAGAATGTGGAGAGGGATGAGAGAGTACGGTCCACGGGCGGCTCACATATGCTAAGAAAAGAAGAGTAGGGAAGAAAGGAAACACACACACACACACACACACACACAGAGAAATTGGGGTTGCGAAAAGCACGGTTTCGTACTCCTAAAAGATGGGGCATCCAAAAGGATAGAAGGAAAAAATTTGTAAAAATCATCAATAAATCGCTATAAAGAGACCCTGATCCTGTATGTGTGTGTGTGTGTGTGTGTGTGTGTGTGTGTGTGTGTGTGTGCGCGCGCGCGCGCGCATGTGTGCGCGTGCGCGTGCGTGAATGTGTGTGTGAAAATGTATTGTCTGTATGTCTTTGACTCTGCCGGTCTATCCATACCTCTGCGTTTGTGTAAACAGATATACACATATGTGATTACAGAGAGAGAGAGAGAGAGAGAGAGAGAGAGAGAGAGAGAGAGAGAGAGAGAGAGAGAGAATTTGACAGGGCCTCCCGAACTGAAGTAGCTATCATAAATCTATATCACTTGAAGAACCCTGAAAAAAAGGATCGGCGGGAAGTTGCCACAAAAAAATGAAAGAGCATGTGGACCAGCAGAAAAAAAGGATCGAAAACTTGATTTTTTTTTTTTTTTTTTTTTTAAATGAGAAGAAAGATAGTATGCAAAAATCAAAGTCATAGAATTCATGTCCTTTATTTCCAGAGATATTTACCGCCAATATTTGTATGAAGTACACATTGAAAAGACAAGGGAAGCGTATGAAGTAAGACAAGACAGAAAATGAAGTATTTATCAGAATTTTGTAGGTTTACACTACTCCGGTTTGTTGGCATTTATTTAAGGTTTGTTCATCAATTTGAATCATTGTAGACTCGAAATGAAATTGACCATCTTTGTCACCATGACAATGTTTATTAAGAGAAATTAGGAGAAAGAAAAAAATGGGGAAATGGGAGTCGTTGGAAGGTGGGGGTGAGGTGGTGGAGGGATAGAAAGACCTGAGCTTGTTCTCGTCTGCTGCCTATGTATGTCAAAACAAGGGAGTTCAATTTTACAAACTTCGGTAAAGCGTAGCCCAGAGTTTGTTCCCTTAGTTGTCTGCATTGCGTTTCCAGCACTTTCACCATATGGCACCGCACCTTGTACAATTTCTTTAAAATTTACAGACACTTTGAGAAATGGGTATGCAAATTGCTACACTGTTTGTTAATTGTTTAAAATATTGTTTTAATTCATTTCATATTTCTGTTTCAGAACTCAGTAGTATTAGTTTAGTAAAAAAAACTCTCTCTCTCTCTCTCTCTCTCTCTTACACATACACTCTCACACCCACACCAACACCCAAATCCATGCACACACACACACACACACACACACACACACGCCCACACGTGCACACACATGCATGCACGCACGCGCGCGTGCGCGCGCGCGCGCACACACACACACACACACACACACACACACGAGTCGGAATCAGCGGACAAAAGGCCTCTAAGCAAGCGATGTGAATGGTTCTGGACTATGATGGTCGCCATATGCTGCTAGTGAAGGATTTTCATGTTGATGACATAATGCCTTGATATTTTATTCCATATTTCTGTTTATACACCCACCCACCCACCCCATGCCTTTATTTATTTTTCTTTGTATATGCTAAAAAGCTTCAGGATCTCATCACACAATGTGATCAATTTTAGCGTTGGTGGGATGGATGGGGTGGTCACAATCCAAAGTTCAGGATTGATAGGGTGGCCCCAGTATTGTTTCAGAATTGATGGGGTGGCCCCAGTACTGTTTCAGAATTGATGGGGTGGCCCCAGTACTGTTTCAGAATTGATGGGGTGGCCCCAGTACTGTTTCAGAATTGATGGGGTGGCCCCAGTATTGTTTCAGGATTGATGGGGATGGTCCCAGTATTGTTTCAGGATTGATGGGGTGGCCCCAGTATTGTTTCAGGATTGATGGGGTGGCCCCAGTATTGTTTCAGAATTGATGGGGTGGCCCCAGTATTGTTTCAGGATTGATGGGGTGGCCCCAGTATTGTTTCAGGATTGATGGGGGTGGCCTCAGTATTGTTTCAGGATTGATGGGATGGCCCTAGTATTGTTTCAGGATTGATGGGATGAACCCAGTATTGTTTCAGGATTGGGGTCCCTTCCTCACATGCACCCCTGTGGGCCAGAGTCGTCATGTATTTTTTTTATTTATACACATCAGAGCAGTCAAAGCGAATTTCTATATCTATCCGATGTGATCTACAGGTAGCATATGAACAAGCCAGCATCCACAAAGGCTTACCAACCAGATGTTGTCAGCTCAAAGAGAAGGTAAGAGGCAGACGCCAACCTTTTATGAACCTGCACCTACATATCCAAGTGAAAGAACAGAAGTCAGGATTAGAGCAGAACGGCAGCTGCCGACTGTTCCTGATTTAGGGTCTCACAGTCCCATACATCAGATCATGTAGAAGCTTCCAAGGAAGTGTCTTCAAGAACATGGCCACGGAACTGGACTACCTGAACTTCCACACATCTCCCAATCCATGACTGTCGCTCTCACACCCTCCCTATTTCACATCCTCGCCCTTCACAAGGGAAAGAACAGATTCAATAATGCTCCGACAGATTCGATGATGCTCCAGCAAATTCAGTAGTAATGCTCCGACGACTGATTCGATAATGCTCCAACAGATTCGATAGTACTCTAACAGATTCCATTATGCTCCAACAGATTAAAAAAAATGCTCCAATGAGCCAAAATATAACGATATTAGATAATTCACACAAACGCTTTCAAGCACCAGAGATATTTCCCCATTTGTTTCCCAAAGACCCCAGCACCTGGACTCCAAGACCTGGACAATTTGGAGCCCTAGAGTTCTTCACAGATACTTGCTTTCGCAAACTTTTTTTCATTTCACACCACTGAGGCATTCCAGCATTTCAACAGCTTGAAGCTCTCCGAGAAATCAAGGATTGCATAGATATCAAAAATAAACCTGCAGACAAGCGCGGGAAAATTGTGGTGTGGCGTAAAGATTTGTACCTTGATGAGTCCATACCTCAGCTATCAGACAATACCTTCTTTAAAAACATTTCTGCCTTATTAATCAAAAACAAAAAGAAACAAAGTAACACCAAGACAATACTCTGGCTCGCAAGACATCACTTCAGCCACCTGCCGTCTGAGGCTCCATCTGCTTCATTAATGGACTCCACGCGAACCTCATTTCTACCTTCTACCCCAGATCCACAAACCCAGCAATGCAGGCTGACCCATCGTCACGCTAAACCTATTTTTTTCCTACCACTTTCATCCCTGAGTTATTCGACTCTATCTTTCAGCCTCTCTAAAGGTAGCTACTTGTCATCCCTGAAGACTCTATCTTTCAGCCTCTGGTAAAGTGCTTCCTAGCTACTTTGAAGACACCAACCATGATTTCAACATCTTCCACCAGTACACCTCTGACAGTTCTCATCATCCCCTTCTTTATAATGAATGTGACAGCTTTTGTACACTAATATACCTCACAAATGATGGTCTTGCACTTCAGAGTCTTCCTACGAAAGAGAGTGAGAGAAAAAAAAAAACTACCCGAATGTTAATATCATTATCAAAGTCCATCTTGCAGAACTTGCCTTCACATTAAACTCATTCTATTTCATCACTCCAGTAATATCCCTGTCATAAACATACTCTTACACCATTTCAAAATCTTACAATCTAACCAACCCAAAACTCTGTTTTCCCCAAACCTCCCCTCATCACCTAGGCAACTGACAGTCAAAAACGTAGATGATCAGGTAAGAGCCAAGTTGAGTCTGAACTCCAGCTCTGAAAACACACACACACACACACACACACACACACCGGGAAGTACCCATGCAACCATGCAATGAATCAGGGGTGCAAAACATCAACAGCATCAACAGGCCCAAAGGGAAATTCTAAGTCCAAGCCCGTTTCACCTGCCAGTCCACCAGCTTGATATGTGCATTAAAATGCAGCCTCCGCTCAAACCTGCACATGGGAAAGACATATCACACCCTCGATGAAAGCTTTATGAAGCATCTCAGGGCCTTCAAGTTGTCTCATGCAACGCCAGTGGGGATCAATTTTAATGGTGATTGCCCAAACCGGACCCATATCTCCGTCGCTCCAGACAAAAAAAAAACAAAAAACACAAAAAAAAAACACCACTCCTTCTTGGCTCCAGAATAAAACCTCATGGAGCCAACAGTCATCTCCCGTGTTATCTCACTGTTCCTAATGGATTCAGTTCCCACAACTGATGTGTGTGTGTATGTGTGTGTGTGTGTGTGTGTGTGTGTGTGTGTGTGTGCATGTTGTGTTGTGTTGTGTTGTGTTGTTGTTGTTTGTGTGTGTGCGCATGTGCGTGTGTGTGCGTGCATGCTCCGAGCATCCTCGCAGGAAAGTTATGAATACTGTGCCCATCCACTAAATGTTACTGGAGTAAACAGGGTATGGGACTGGAAGGTTATTGTTGATAATGAACACAACACACACACACACGTACTTCTGTAGGCCTAGGCACACTAAACACATGTATATTTACTCAGCGCATGTGCAAACACGCACACACACACACACACACACACACACACACACACACACACACACACACACACACACACACCAATTTTATCATGCTGCAGAGCCAGTCACAGTTGAAGGAGGCTCCGGGAGTCACAATTCACAAATTCGTTGACCTGGTGAGCACCGAGTCAGTACAACGCTCTCTTTGTTCAGTATAGCCGGGAGTGGTACTAGACTGTTCTGCAGCAATAAGGAAAGCCGTCATCCTTTCCACCCTGCACTCCCGGGGTCAGGTCTGTCTGTGATCAGTTTGTAAGAGATAAGAACCTTGCATCGCAAAAAAAAACGTTCTTAGCAAAATTTAAGAAGAAAAAAAAAGCACTACACGACAATTCTGTGGTGCGATTTTGTTCGTAACTTTAGTGGTGGCCATCTCACTTCCTCCCCAAATCCCTCTACTACTATGTTTGTACCTATGTCAGCACACTTGGCTTCACAGCGTTGTCAAAGATACATACGTGTATGGTGGGGGGGAGGGGGGGGGGGGGGGGGGGGGGGGGGGGGGGTGTGTCTTTAAAGTATGTGTGTGCCATGAACTTCACATAAAAATAAGAGATGCCTCACTGCATACTATATCCCTACTTTATGAGATACGTTTTTTTTTTTTTTTTTTTTTTGAGAGCACGTCATATTTAAATGGTGGCATTGAGCTGTTTACGCTTTTCCGTTTTTGTCATGAGGACATTAGTGATTTGTGATAAGTGACAGGCGATGATATTGATCACCTAATACCTAAATAAGGCTGCTTTCTATCTTCCATTCAGATAACAATTGCCATGTGATTTTATGCTACTGCCCACATTTTAAGAAGTAAATGGCAAATTCCTTGGTGTGTGTGTATCTGTGTGCATATGTGTGTGTGTGCATGTGTGTGTGTGTGTGTGTGTGTGTGTGTGTGTGTGTGTGTGTGTGTGTGTGTGTGTATGTGTGTGTGTGTGTGTGTGCATGTGTGTGTATGATGTGTGTGTGTGTGTGTGTGTGTGTGTGTGTGTGTGTGTGTGTGTGTGTGTGTGTGTGTGTGTGTGTGTGTGTGTGTGTGTGTGTGTGTGTGTGTGTGTGTGTGTGTGTGTTTGCTGATAAAGTTACATCGACAATCAGTGTGCAGCTTGAGAATAGTGGTAAATTTAACCTTGCCACTTTTGAACAATTGATTCAGGGCTTATGTTTTTGTCTGGTATGGACTTATTCTCTACATGATATTTAAAATCAGTCATACCAGCCTGTGAATAAAACAAGATGCAGACGAACCACAAAATATATAAACCCCAGCAAAAATTTCTGTTGCTCTTTTCCAAACCCTTGAAAAACTAAGATGTGTGGCCCCAATCATCTAAAATACAAATTTTTCATTTCATTTCTGTTTGCGACACTCTTCTGTGGGAAAAAAAACTCTTATTAGTGTTACCTCAAAATTTGACTCTGTATGCAACTCGTACTGAGACTATTTAATTCAAGAATTTGGAATCATTATGAAAAGAAAAAAAAAAATTGCAACTGCAAAAGAATTTTTCAGAAACTGTTAATAAAAAGTTCTGAAAATTGAAACCTTGGAGCTGAGTTCTCTCTGATTTTTTTAAAGACTGAGGTGTACGAAATTTGGAGCAGTTGAGATAAAACAAATAAACAAAGGAAAAAATTGGCCTCGGAAACATTAATCTCCTTCCTAACTCACCCTTTCCACCCATACACACACAGCACACAAACACACATACAGTCAGTACACACACACACACACACACACACACACACACACACACACACACCATCATCATCATCACCATCTCCATATCATCATGACTCATTTATTGATATACATCTGGAAGGTGCACAGAAATTCAAAAAGATAAACCGCTCACCATGTAACAATTGAACATAAAAATGAGAATGAGATTGAAATAGTTCATTAAAGATAAAGGTATTAGAATATATTCAAACCTTAATTTGACACCCTCTCTCTCTCTTCCTTTCCCCTTCTCTCTCTCTCTCTCTCTGTCTCCCTCTCTCTCTCCCCCTCAATCTCTCTGCAGTAACTCCACCCCCATTATTATCATGAACTATCTTCATATTTACAACGTTAATGCACACACAAGCACATACACACACACACAGGGCAGTCCTCCTCAGGACTTCTGTGATCGGCTGGGCTATAAATAACATGAATGAAACACACACACACACACACACACACACACACACACACACACACATGCACACACGCACATGTGCGTATGCACGTACACGCACAAGCACTATACAAGTCCACCTCTCCCAATATCCCACCCAAACTGACGGCCTATATGCCCTTCTTTTGTTTTCCTGGCTATCCCTTCTCCATCCTTTTATTCCTCCTCCTTTTTCTATTTCTATCACTCTCTCTCCCTAACCTCAGCTGACCACTGTTGTGTTGGTGTGTGGAGACTTTCAGGGCCAGACAACACAACTTAATACAGCTCGTGTATTTCAATGTTTACTCAACTAACCTGGATCAGTAATACAGAAGCAGAGATGTTGACCAGTGGTCACTGGCACTCAAGACTGTGGGACCTAACAGGAAGTTACCTCAAAGACATGATGACGAAATAAAGTTATTACGCACACTTGGAAAGTGAAAGTACAAATGGACATTACACTTCCTTAGCCAGTGCCACACCTGTCTCTCTGATGGAATGTCAGAGTTAACTGACCCAGCTGCTGCCCTTACCAGTGATGAACACTGCAGGAAGAAACAGTACCTGCATTCTTCATTATAACATGTTTCCAGAGAGGACAGACCACTCAGCTGCCCTTCTATCAGAAAAAAAGAAAGAAACACAGGCATGAAGGATGCAAAATTTAGTATCAGAAACTACAGGAAATCATATCTGCTTCTGTATGGCCAGGTATAAATGGCGCTCTGTGCTGCCCTGGAAATGTGTACAGAACATGGTATGAACAACAATTACATTTCTGCAAAAGATGCGAACAACCTCTCTTAGAACAAGACCAAGCCAGGTTAACTCTCTTGTCAATCGGGCGCCCGCTAGCGCCCAACCGGAAATCACACAGCCAAAACGCTGAGCGCCTGCCAGCGCCCAGTAAAACACGTGGCAACAATGGGCGCCGCCATGTTTCTTGTAGAAAACGAAGTCTCGCGAGAACATGATTTCCTTCTTCCTGTAGCCATTTTCTACCATCTGCAAAAAAACCGCGAGTCGATGCGTGCTGTGGTTCTCGAGTTTACGAATTTTTTAAGTTTTGAAGTCGAAATGCGGTTTTTTCACCATGGCTTACCTTGATTTCTGCCGTTCTATAATGAGATTTAGTGATGGAGATACTGTGATTGTAGAATTTACGGCATAAGACTAATTGAAAGTGCTGGGTGATGAAGCTAGAGAGTGACCTAGATTTCGACTGGGATGAGGTTCAAGGTATGATGAGCAACGATTCGGAAGAAAGTTCTGAAGAAGATTTTTTTTTTCCCCCGAGTAAATGGCTCATGTGACATTCTTCAAACTTACAATATAGCAACATATATATTCGTAGGAATTTTAAAAATTATTTTCATTTCATTCTTTCCTTTCCTCTCTTTTAAATTATTTTTTTAATCGAGTAACCATGTTCAAATTACGCCAAGTAACCTATCTTGCCGATGGATTTCGGTGTTACTAAGCTCGGATAAGTGCATACTGAAGAGGGTTAATCAATGAACCATTGTTACTTGCAATGTCAGTAGTCTGCATTACTGTTGGACGAGCCAGAGCAAACCCAATACCAGTACAAGCCACCACAGAGCCAGACTGTATCAAAACAGAGCTGTCATCAGTGCAGGGCCAGCTAAACACCAAGATGGATCGATCCCTGTCGGTAACTTGACTGGCCTGCATCATGGTAGCACCTTGCTACATCAATGCGGTATCACGCTCCGTCAGTACATGACCAGTCTACTTCACCACAAGACTGTATTTAATACTGCCTGACCAGCGTGTATTAGTACTGTGTTTAGTACTGCATGACCAGAGGGTGTCAGTACTGGAGCAGACTCTGTCATTGCTCAACTAACTGACATCAGCATGTAATTCAGTCATTTATTCGGGCAAGATTTCTTTTCTGTATGCCTCCTCTTTCCATAAAATTCAGTGGTCAATAATTTCTTTTTTAAATAGAATTCTCTGACTCATGTATGCTCACGTGTGAACATGCGTGCAGGAGTGAGTGTGTGTGTGTGTGTGTGTGTGTGTGTGTGTGTGTGTGTGTGTGTCTGTGTGTGTGTGTGCATTTACTTGATTGCTGCTCTTGATTTTATTTACCTTTTACCCTTTCATTTTTGTTTTTAATCTGTTACAAAAGTCTTCTTGGCATTGGTATACTACCATCAATAACAACAAACAACAACACTAATAGTAATGATGATGATTTAAAGCCTAGAGTGATGGTTTCATGTTCAGCATGCACGAGTATCTTTCCATGTATTGGGTATGCTTGAAGGTGTTTGGTGTGACTGGTAAACGTGCCAGAGCTATTCATAATCGTAATCTGTACCGGTGCAGTTTGAAATCGCAACAGTGCAAATTACCCATTCCATTCTTATTGTACACAGGTGCAGATAGCAACTGTCATTTAGGCCAGGGTGATTGCTAATCCCACTGGATTCTCCTCTGCACAGTGACAAGCTAATCTGCACAATCCTGCCCTCTCTGTATGTTGGAACAATTCCAAAAAATATAACCAATATAACCATAAAACAACAACAAAAAAGTACTAAGTGGAAAATTATCATCATGCCAAGCCCCAGTGAGAGAGAAGGAGAGAAAGAATGTGTATGTGTGCCCATTCATTCATTCTTAAAAGTGAGCTTGTCTGCATCCATGATTTGCTTCTTTTCCAATCACAGACAGTTAACATTTGTTCTCAAAAAAACAAAATAATAATGTTCAGTCTGCATTATCTTTTTCCTGACCTCAGTGAGCGATTACTGATAATCGCTTCTGAAAAATGTCCATATATCATCATCTGCTTCCTCTGAAGATCCTGCGAAGGAACTGTCGTCTCCCTCATGCAGCGGCACCAACTCCACAGCGTCAGTCCTGGAGGAGGCCTTGGATCGGTAAGGATGCCGCTTTTGTCGACATCCTCTGGAATTTGTACTGCAGAGCACCGCTGCCAGCATAACGTTGATTCCAATGCTGATGACGGCAACGACACCACCGGCCACAGCTATCCGCTTCCACAATCTGCACAGAGAAGAGACAGATGAATTAGGCAGTTCAGTCTCTGAAGCAATATTCCAAATCATTATGGAGATCATAACAGAATCTACATACATTCATGCCTGAGTGACCTACTGCCAGAGTCAAACCTTTCTGCCTGAACGTTTTCAGGACTACTGGCATGCAGTGACATATTCATGTGCGGAGGGTTTTTTTTTTTCATACTTGCAGCTTTTGATGTATACCAAATTATCTAGAGTACAAAAAAAAACTGGTATATAGCCCCACATTCACCAAATGTTTTTCAAAAAACAAAAAGAAAACAAAATCAACATATTAGCTGCAGCAGGTTGATTATATTTAAGGAAACAGGGGTGAATAAATCAAGAGAGTGACAGAACACATACACAACACTTCTGATTTATAACAATAAATTATGTAATACACATATAAGAAAATGAGTTACTGTCATATATAAAGAATTATTTGTATAACCAATGGATTATGTATAATGAATTACATACTTCAGTGAACTATTCTTTAGCAAGGTCCCCTCAATAATGGTCATATCTGCTAAAATCAGCTTATTTCCCTAAAAAAATTCAGCCAACTGATTCTTTAAAAAACAGATTGCCATACATTTGGAGTGCTAAGACCAACACTATAAGCCTTAGCAGAGTTAATGGAGTTTTCTGTATAAATGTTTTTTGAATATTTTTTAGACAATACAGTTGAGCAATAAGCAGCAGAAGCTACTCTTCCTCTGACTTGGACCCATCAGTAAATATTCTTTCAGAGGATAGGAAATTTAGAACAAACTTTGGCAAAAAAAAAAAAAAAAATGTCTTGTACACCTGAGAGCTGGTAGAGTCTTTGCGGTAAGAGATGAGATCAAACTGGTTTCCATTGTGCGAAAACTCCATAGTGGAGCATCAGGAAATTTAGGACATATCAGATGCAACCTCCAAGGTCAATGTCTGCATTGTTCAGATGGGAAAGAATACTGGGTATTCCTAAGGGTGGAGTTGAACAGGGTTTTTTTTTCAATTTTTTTTGAAATTTCAGGTGAAAGACACTTTCATAACAGACATTGGTTTCACAGATGAGGTTCGAACAACACTTCAGAACAAGTTTTAGTTTACAGTTGGACAGGGACAGATCCTTTGCCTGTGATACAGATTGTGCACAGGGGTGGTGTGGAACACCCCCTAGGCACAGCCAGAACCCTTCATGCTGAGTAGGATCCAGAATTTGAAGTAGAGAGAGGCCTTGCAGAACATGGATGACACAGCCTTAGTCGAGTCTTGTAGTTGGAGTATGGCTGCCTTAATGGCGGGAAAAAAAAAAAAACGGGTCATACACACAAAGCTCCTCCCTTTGTTGAGTAGATGGGATTAATCCCTGCCTGTCTATACAAGAAGTGTCTGCAGGAGTATCAGCCTGCATACGCAGGAAAAAAAAAGAGCCCTGTATAGATGGAGAAAAGTTTTCTTATCGACATCCATTTCCAACAGAACCACCACTTGCAGAATGTTTGTTCTTTCTGGATTTTTTTATTTAAAAATAACTTTCAGAAATTTCGGTTTCTTTCACAACAAGAAAAATGGATTCATTCAGAAGAATTTTAGGGTCAGCAAAGTATTGCTAAAAGTTGTGAAAGATGATACAGGGTTTTGACGACTGAAAAAAAGTAAAAGACCCTTTTCTCGGCCCACTGTTAGATTTTGTCACACAAAGGGCCATTTTTCCATCTTGTAATGTTGCAGGGATTGCTATTCACCTTGCTTTTGTTTCGTTTTGCAAAGTTGACTGAGACAAAGCATGCAGCAGGATCACTCTGTGAGTCACATTCTTCCATCCACAGCACAGTTTGGAATATGTCAGCAAAAGTGTGTGTGTGTGTGTGTGTGTGTGTGTGTGTGTGTGTGTGTGTGTGTGTGTGTGTGTGTGTGTGTGTGTGTGTGTGTGTGTGTGTGTGTGTGTGTGTGTGTGTACGTGTGCGTGCATGCATGCATGCATGTGTGCGTGTGTGCATACGTGCATGCTTGTGTGTGTTTTTTACATCAGAATATTACCACACATTTTTTTTGTATGAAACGAATTCCTTACTCTTGCTACTTTGTATGCAGACTTGTTTCCAACAAATCTTTGGTAATATTTTTACAGAGCTTTAAAGTTTTTTCATTAGCTGAGTTCCAGATGGCTGAGGCATAATATTGTGTGTGAAAGAGAGAGAGAATGAGAGAGACAAAAAAGAGAGAGAGGTAGAGAGAGAGAGAGAGAGAGACAGACAGAGAGCAAAAAGAGAGATTGATTGATTGATTGATTGACTGATTGATTGATTCATTGATTGATTGATTGATTGACTGATTGATCTTTAACACACAAGGATGGAGATTTTAGGCCAAAGCCGAGTCTTATAATCTGTCCTTGTCATGCATACATTATTTCAGCACATATCATTCATATGGACAATTCAACATAGCAACATGGTAATCTAATTCTACAATGATAAGCAAACTATTCATAAGAGAGAGACAAAGAGAGAGAGAGGGTAGAGGTAGAGAGAGATACAGAGGTACGGGTAGAAAGAGAGAGAGACAAAGAGAAAGAGAGAGTGAGAGAGAGAGAGAGAGAGAGAGAGAGAGAGAGAGAGAGAGAGAGAGAGAGAGAGAGAGAGAGAGATCACAACAATGACCAGCTGTTTTAACAAAAATATCAACACCCTCACTGACAGAACCGTTTGTCCACCTGATGCCTGCACGTCTGTCTGCCTGCCAGTGTGTCTGCCTCACTTTCTTCTTTGTTCACTAACACACAACAAATCATCAAACAATATCTGATGTAACTCACAGGAGCTGGTCTGTCTGATCAGGAACCAGTCCACTCTTCTTCATCTCTGCCATCAACAGACAATGACCTGCTGAGGAAAGAAAAGAAAGAACACACACATGCGCACACACACACACACACACACACACACACACACACACACACACACACAATTCACTCAAATATGTAAATTAATTCATGAGTAGACAGATTACATAAAAGCCCTGGGTAGCATCTAAATTTGCTCCATACAACAGTCTTTCTGTATTTTAGGAGATGGCTTATATGATATGGCCCATATCCAAGGAACATCAGTGATATGTCACTTTTAGACATGATTTTCAAGCAACCGTGCATGTGAGATAGCTTTTTCGGAATGTTGCTGAATCAGATATTTCACTATTCAGACATCATAAATCAACGTACAATTATGAAACACATACTATTTTGTGTGGTACCTTCACCTAGTGGTGGAAACTGATGACTTGTAGTTTCTGCCATAGCTTCTGCCACACACCAACCCAATAAAACTACAGGTTTTCAATTCTATTTCCATGTTGTAGCTAATATTCAGTTGACAATGCGTCAAATATGAGTACAAGAAAACAAAAGGAATAGCAACATCCATACTTACCTGTCCAATCAAATACTGTACTCCTACCTAGGCATAACTCGATACCTCACAATCAGGAATCTCAATTACAAAAATTTCAGTGACAAGGGAGCTAACTCTAACTCCAGGATATAAAGAGACCCAAGAGTAATCACCCATGATGTCAAGTCCTTTCCAAAAGGACGGTTCCTTTCTTTACCTCTGTGTTGTGAACATGCTCTTGCTCTGGTTTTTACTGTTTGTTTTTCTTTTCCCTGGAAATGGAACTCACAAAAGCACAACAGATCTAGCTCTTTGCTCCCCTTTTCCCTCTTTAACTTGGGTCTTGGGAAACACCACCAAAACGCAGAACTGACTGCTTCACTCCAGACTTAAACTCTCGATCAGTCTTCTTTTTGTTGTTGTATTCATTGTCTGCCATGTTGACAGACACCTGTTTCCTTTTCTGTAGGCCTTGCAGCAAAAAGTTCACTGGAGTTTGCTAACAACCACGCCTGCATATGGTGCATGATTTCGACATATCTGCCTTATTTTAGTGAGCCATGACAGCACTAACCCAAGTCCCGAGGTACCAGGAGGAAGATTTGGGTTTACACCTTTCTCACTTTGCACTTACCCGTCCCTATTACCTACCGACAAGTCATCCTGAGGGGTAAAGGCAGACGAAAACAACCACTTGTGAAAATCCATAATGAGACCAAATTCAAGAAGACAAGTCAAGAAGCATGTTTCGGTGCCAAGAAAAAGGAGACAACTGAATTCAATAAGGGAGGACACTCCTATGGAACTGGTGGTAGAGAGCAGAGATAACTCGCTGCTCTCCATTTTATTTTCTACAAGAATCCTGATGTATGGTGTTGTTCCACACCAAGTGGAGATAAGGCATTTCTTTTGGGACAGGTATGTATGAAGAAAAGTGTTTAAAAAAGGATCTGCTAAATTCACACTCAATTTCTTTTGTAAGGAAAACAAATCCTATAGCAGAAAGCCCACTGACCTCTAAGGTGATCTGTATCATCTGTTGCATTGAAACAGACACCTGTGATATGGTCACATGAACACTGCTGAGGACAGTCACACTGCATCTGGCAGTGTGTTCTCCATACCACCCGTAATTACACTCTGCAAAATAAGCCATAGAACAACCAGGCTCACTATCGTCAATCAAAAAATACGTCACAGATGGTCTGCAAAAGGTTCAAGCACATGGAAAGCGGAATTTCTTTTCATCTGATTTTTTTCTTTTCTCAAATAAAAAAATTCATTGCAACAAAGACTCCGACTAAAACAAGAGCACAAAAAATATGTGTCAAATCATAAGTCACCCAAGAAACAGCACAAGAAATGTTGTATAGTATGGAAGATTGTTTGGTCTCTGCAGTCATTCAAACATAAGTTCTCTCAGTAATTCTTTTGGATTTGCATAATGGTCAAAGCCTGTGTTAAAACCAGCAGCCATTTCTCCTTTAAAATCATACAACTTAACTGACTGGTTGATATCAAACTGACAGACTGACTGAATGTCTGGCTGATCTTTTTCTTTTATTTGACCAGCAAACAGGTCATCTCAACCTTTATTCGTTTCAATGCTTCATCATTCACACATTTTTCTTTTGTCATTCATTTTCATCCTTCAAAATGCATTTCATGTTATTACTGACAGACACAAGAAGCCATTTGGCAACATGGAATAGAGGAATTCATGTGTGTGTGTGTGTGTGTGTGTGTGTGTGTGTGTGTGTGTGTGTGTGTGTGTGTGTGTGACTGTCTGTATCTGTGTCTGTGTCTGTGTTGTTTCAGCTTGCAGTGGCAGAGAAAGGACATGTGAAAGGACAGGGATGGAAAAGAATCATGAACCACAGTAATTCTTATCATCACAAGTTTGACATCAACCAATACAAAGAATCACATACTACAGTACTCTCATCATCTCAAGTTTGACATCAACCAACACAAAGAATCACGTACCTCAGTAACTCATCATCTCAAGTTTGACATCAACCAACACAAAGAATCACGTACCATAGTAACTCTCATCATCTCAAGTTTAACATCAACAAACACATGAATCACTTATAACACGGTAACTCTCATTATCTCATGTTTTACATCATCCAATACAAAGAACCACGTACAACAGTAACTCATCATGACAAGTTTGACATCACCCAATACAAAGAATCATGTACTACAGTAACTCGCATCATCACAAGTTTGACATCAGCCAACACAATCACCTACCACAGTAACTCTCATTATCTCAAGTTTGACATCGCCCAACACAAAGAATCATGAACCACAGTAACTCTCATCATCACAAGTCTGACATCATCCAACACACAAAGAATCACCTACCACAGTAACTCTCATCATCTCAAGTTTTGACATCAACCAACACAAAGAATCACATACCACAGTAGCTCTCATCATCTCAAGTTTGACATCAACCAACACAAAGAATCACGTAACACAGTAACTCTCTCATCATCTCAAGTTTGACATCAAACCACACACAAAAAATCACGTACCACAGTAACTCTCATCATCTTAAGTTTGACATCAACCACACAAAGAATCATGTACCACAGTAACTCTCATCATCACATCATCACAAGTTTGACATCATCAACACACAGAATCACTTATAACACAGTAACTCTCATCATCTTAAGTCTGACATCAACCAACACAAAGAATCACGTACCACAGTAACTCTCATCATCTCAGGTTTGATATCAACTTACACAAAGAATCACATACCACAGTAGCTCTCATCATCTCAAGTTTGACATCGCCCAACACAAAGAATCACGTACCACAGTAACTCTCATCATCTCAAGTTTGATATTGACCAACACAACAGAACCCTGACTTAACCATATCTCAAAAGAATCAGGTAACACTTAGAAACCATAACTCTCTGGGTAAAAGGAGCATATGAAATGGGTCGACATCAACAATTCTTAAATCATTCATTAAAGAGGGGGAAACAATCATACTGGCTTCGCAGAATTTGCCGACGAATCCCACTTTGCAGCCACAAAGGCCTGACGCAGGATCACAGGTGGCGTTGTTCAGACAGGAACACACCCCAGAACAGTTAGCACCGTAGGTCCCAACCTCACACAACTTGGAACAGTCGTCACCATGCCATCCTGCGTGGCATAAACAGCCACTGAAAACACAAAAACAGCATAACTGAGCTGTGCTTGAGAAAAAAAAAATGCTGCACAACAATCATCACATGCATCTGAATGTTCTCTGTCTGTATATTCCTTCAAAGTCAAGGAAAAAAAAACAAAAAACTTCTGAAGAGTTCATGAAGTGGACTGATATTTGACAAGAAGAGCACTAGGGAGTTCACAGACCTCTGCCACCATCAAAAGAATCCTGGATTAGTGCTTTGAGTCAGTTCACATGTGAACAAAAAATAATTTTCCACCGGTGGAAGTCAATGGTGGTATGAAGTGGTAGAGTTACCATTCCCAGTGTACTGTTTTTCAGTCTGTCTTCACTCTGTCTTCTCTCTTCACTCTGTGATGATTCCCCCCCACAGTGAGGATCTGCTCACCCGACTCCTCTAGCTCTGTCGGTCATATTAGCTAGCCTGGGTCTCCACAAATGGTTTCTCCATCATCTCTGCAAAGTTGTCAGTCCTTTCTTTTTTTTTCTGTCTTTGCCTCTGTCTCCCGCCCTCAACAGTGTCCTGGAGGACTGTTTCATCAAGGCCATTGGATCACTTGAGTGGCTATAACATAGTTGTCTTTTGTTAACACATGTCAGTAGATCTGCATATGGTCTGATCTGCTGATTGATGTTTTTCAATAGTGATATGATCGATACATGTGTTGTTTTGTACCGTGCGTTGACACCTCATTTTAAAGACTTGGATTCCTCTTTCAAGATCCCCCTATGATGGGCTATGTGTTATGTATACAGACAAATGGAATATACCGTACAAGCCTGTACGAGCCTGATCCTGGATTTCATGGAGACTTTACTGTATTTACTTACACAATTCGGTCTGATCAATGCTGATGCTGCCTTTGCTGACCTTGACAGAATTTGAATTTGGATCCTTCATGTGGATGATGTCTTCTCTCTTCCATCCATGGACAGCTGTATCAGTAGTGATTGTAGTTTTTGTGGCTGACCTTTCACTAGGTCCCCTCAGCGTTGATTCCCTTGCTGTCTTGACAATATTTTATCCAGTCTTTAATGAGCTTGGCAAGTTCTTGCTCTCCACCATCATGCCAAGGAGGTGATCTGTGACGTAACAGTTTGTGATGGTTCTTCCTCCAGTGCCCACTGTGATGACATGATCTTCTAATGTGTCAGTCATGTCGCGTTCCAGGATCATGTCAAAAAAAAGGCAGCAGACAAAAAGGTAACATTGACACACTCACACTGAAATATGAGATCACTCTCCCATACATCCTATTTGAGTACTGCACTGGTTACATTGGATTCAGATGCTAGCGATCTTCATCTGCTTTTGCTGTATGTTACATTGTTTCTTTGTTGTGGCCCAGAGCATCTTGCCAGACACAGCCAAATGAATCTTGAGTTCTATCAAGATGTTGTAAAGCTCTCTCTGGTTTTGAAAGTCTTTTCTTCTCTGTTTACATTGGTTAAAGATCTGTTTGATGATACTCATGCCTTTGGGGAACTCCAAGCTGCTCATCAGTTAATACTGGTATCTGCTTGTGGCTGTAATCTATTCAGACTAATCTTGATCGTTACTTTACTGGCATGGCTGATTGAAATGATGGTGCAGTAATTCCAGCAGTTGTTTGATATTTCTTTTCATGGGATGGGTGACAATCTGGTGACTGAATTCAGGGTGTGGCCACCCACCAGTGTGCCAGACTTTCTTTGCTGAGAGTAGTAATGATATCAGTGCCTGTCCCTCTGCCGTGTTTCAAGACGTAGGCAGAGACATTGTCAATTCCTGCAACTCTCTCATATTTCATTTTTCAGTGACGTGCTCCTGCAGTTTCCTTGAAAGACATTGGAAAGTCATTCCCATTTGACAAATTGTGTGATAAAATTAGCATTTTTTAATCCATGTGTTTGAAAAAATCAGAGCAACATTCTGTCCATCTTTTTCAAATGCCCTTTTCCTGTTTGAACCAGTTGCAGTCTCCATCCTAAATGAAGTTGACTTCACTTCTGTTTGGCCAAGCATCTGACAATCTTGAATACCGCTCTATGTTTTGTTGTGAAGTTTTTCTCAATGTCTTCACACTATACCCCTTCACCCAACAGGCTGAGTTCATCTTTGCTTCCCTTGTTTCGCTAATTATTTTTAATGAAACTGCTGTTATAATGTTATATGAGTGTTGTGTGAGATTTTTTTTTAATGATGTTCTGGCCTTCATTTTGGATGTTATTAGGCGCCTAGTCACCTCCAGAATGACTCTTTTTGCCTCTTGGCAATTTTTCCATTGTGCATTAAGCTCTAGCTTGTACCTGCACCCTGTGAATGAAACTTCCCACTGAGGCCACGCTAAATCCAGAGAACGAATGGTGTTGGTTGTGGCACGGTATAGCTATGGCACTGCGGTGCTTAAAAGAGCAAAAATATCCAAATAACAGAGAGAGTTTCTCAGTGACATTCTCAAACACTCAAGGGTTTAAAACAGCTCATTTGTTATGCACAATATTGCTGACAGACCAGCCAACCAACAGACACAGATGAAAAACAATCTCTGTCACACAGATGAGTCAAACTGGACAAACTCATCTAATCTCATATGACTAAATCATACAGCAGTCAGCAAAAAATGTTGTGACCCTGCACGGGTCAGTCAATTGGTGCACAACACCATACTGTCCCTACCTTCAAGACACTGCCCATGCCCTGAGCAGTCACTGGGGCAGGCCAGGGTGTTACAGGCTTCACCTGTCCACGGCGACTGACAGAGACAGTGGCCTGACTCGCACTGGCCATGGCCAGAGCAGTGAGGATCCGGCAAACACTCTGCGGCGTGGACACACAGAATGGTTGACACAGCTCTTGCACAATTCCATGTCGAGTTGACACTGAGGACACAAAAGATTGTATATGTACACCTCCATGTCGAGTTGACACTGAGGACACACAAAAGATGGATATGTACACCTCCATGTCGTGTTGATACTGAGGACACAAAAGATTGCATGTATGTGACCAACTCCACACAAATGATACATAAGTCAAATTTTGAACTTATTAAGATCCAATGATATATAAAGAATTTCTGTATGTTAAAAATGAAAAAGTTATGACCCTTCAAAGAGTCCCATTAAACACGGTAGCCATTTTAAGAAAAACAGCTTTAAAGTTTCCCTACTTTCTCCAACCATTTTTCTTTAGCAACCAAGGTTTAATTTTGCTGTAAACCTATGAAAATGTGGGAAACCATCAAAATAATCATTGCAAACACTTTAATAACTGAATGTTATCCCCAGTCAGATACATATTGGTGTGTTTAATGGCTGTTCAGGGCACTGAAAAATGAAAAAAATCTGACTTTTTAAAAAATTTAATAGATACTTTTTGTTTTTAATGTTATCTTAGCACAGATACGCTAATCACAATTGATTGAATTAATATATATTTTCTAGTTTCATTCTGCCCAGCATTTAAAAAAAAAAGTGGGTTCTTGGAGGGAAAAAAGGTAGCTCTCTTGCATTGTGCGTTAATACATACCGGACTCACAATTCAAGACATCCTATGATAAAAATAGCATATACTCATAATCAACAAGCATACCTTATCAGAAACAAATGCTTGTGCATTCTTCTTCTTCTTTTTCAGTTGCCTAGGTGGAATCTCTCTTGTCCTCTCTCACACACACACACACATGCACACACATGCATGCACGCATGCACACACACACACACACACACACACACACACACACACACACACACACACACATACTATATCCCGACAGTCAAAACCTGTGCTCCCTCTCCTCTCCATAAACATCCACACACACATAATATGTTGGCCATCAGCAGCTGGAATGCATTAAATGATCATTTTGATCTATATGCAGTTACAGGAAAACTGTTCTGCCATTTATAGATCTGGCAGAGGCTGCCCATTGCAGTTCATACCTGTATCTGTTGCATACGTCGCTGTCATCAATTTTTGGCATTAACATGACGGCACTATACCTGACAGATCTGCACTTTCTTCAGTTCGTACAACTGGCTCCTCATTTTCTTTTTCATCTTCGATTTCGAGTCCAACAGGCTGAGACCGACACACGCCGGTCAAAATGGATGGGGAAATCCCATCGTCTGCTTCGCTGTCAGTTTCTTCATTGGAATTGAAATCAAAATGTTCCTTTTCATTGCTACTGCTGTGTTATGGATGGTGTGCAATGCGTGTTTTGTTGTCTGATTCTCGCTCTCAAAAGTTTGGATGCGTGTACAACTTTTCCCCAACACACACCCACACCATACGAACATGGATAGCCAGGCAACACACGAGTTAGATTTTCTTTATATGCTGCCTGAACCATCAATATGAATTGTTACAAAATCAATACATGCTACTACATAGTATACAGATCAATTCACATCAATAAGACATCAATACATAAAACACTTCAATCATCAGGCATCGGTGTATCATATTATGTATCTTGATATAACTCACAGATCTCGCCAGTGCCGTCCACAGTGTCTCATATATATATATACAGTTAACACACTCAGTTCCACAGTACCCAAGCCACAGTCTACAGCACTAAAGTAAGACGAAGAAGGATAACCAAGGTCCCCACATGGTAAACACAGCCGTTCACAAACAGTGATGAAGAAGAAACAGGGTCTCAACACAGCAAGCACAATATATTACGTCGAACTATCAGAAGAAGAACCGCAGATTCACACAGGCACAGTAAACCATAGAAGAACTGCAGATTCATAAGGCACAGTAAACCACAGAAGAAGAACTGCAGATTCACAAGGCACAGTAATCCACAGAAGAAGAACCGCAGATTCACAAGGCACAGTAATCAATGTTGAATCCCCGGCGAACACGATTTCCACAAAGTCCCATAGCACACAATAAACTTCGATGTATTGTTGATCTAAAACAAAATTTTTAGCTTCTCGTGTATTGATATTACAATGTTCACAACAATAAACTCAGCCCACCGACACACATGAGGTGATACAATTAGAGCACATAAATATTCTTGCAGGAGTTTTAAGTCACTCTCAGCGACACAGCATTCACAACATTTTTATAATAAATAAATTTCCTGGTACATATTTCGCTGGTACCATCATCAGAAGTATCGCACATACACAGTGAACATCGATGCACTAATGACTTGAAAGTCAGCCTCTCCACATAGTATCACTACGGAGAAAACGACGATTAAAACAAAATAAAGTAGGCTGGACACCTAAGCCTCGGCCATTAGTTCTTGCTCTCTCTCCTCTCGTCAAATATCTTTATTTTCGTCATGCAGCTACCTATGTCATTTTAAGTTGACGTCATAATTTACATTGACGTCACATACTGGTGGTGAAATATTTGTTTATAAGGTCACTAATTCCATGACCTTCATAATCGAAAATATTTCCTGATTTTGATGAATTCAACAGCGTTACAATATATCGATCCATGATGATGATTTTTCAAGTGAAGCGACGACAAAGGCAAAACGCAACAGATTTCCATGGAGCTGTAGCCAATGAAAGGCAGCGTCTCTGCTGTTAACAGCTGAGTTACTAAGGCCATTTCGGTATTTGATTGCTGATTGGTTGGAAGGCTTTCTTTTGTGTACAACTTGAATGCCTCCTAAGGGCCTTCTGACTGGTTTATTTTAGAAAACTGTGCACATATTCTTAAAATAGACAAACTGAGCTTTTGAATGATGTGCGACATGTCAGGGGCTCCGCAAGGGATGTGCACTCAATTATCTGTTGAAAATGAGTAACTTTTCACAATCGGCGCTCCTTAAAATTGATGACATGGAGTGAAAAACAATTATTTAATCACATTTCTAGCTTCATTAAGTAAAATCAGTGAAACATAATATGCTTTAATGGTTTTCCTATGTGTTGATGCAAAAATCTCATTTTACCCCAAAATGACCCTCACCACTCTTTGTTGCCCGCAGCGGTGATCAGCCCTGCATAATTTATCTATCATTTTGTGGGAGGCCGTCACATATAAAGTTCCATCTGGAGTTGACATTGAGGACACAAAAAACTGCATACATACACTTCCATGTCGAGTTGACACTGAGGACACAAAAGATTGCATATGTACAGTTCCATGTCGAGCTGACACTGAGGACACAAAAGATTGTCTATATACAGTTCCTTGTCGAGTGACACTGAGGACACAAAAGATTCCATGTATACAGTTTTATGTCGAGTTGGCACTGAGGACACAAAAGATTGCTTGTGTACAGTACCGTGTCGAGTTCACACTGAGGACACAAAAAGATTGTATATATACAGATCTCAAGTTGACACTGAGGACACAAAAGATTGTATATATACAACTCCATGTCGAATTGACACTGAGGACACAAAAGATTGTAAATATACAGCTCCATGTCAAGTTGACTCTGAGGACACAAAAGACTGCATATATGCAGTTCTACGTTGAGTTGACACTGAGGACACAAAAGATTGTATATATACAGCTCCATGTGACACTAAGGACACACAAAAGATTGTATATATACAGCACTATGTTGAGTTGACACTGAGGACACAAAAGATTGTATATATACAGCTCCATGTCGAGTTGACACTAAGGACACAAAAGATTGTGTATATACAGCTCCATGTCGAGCTGACACTGAGGACACAAAAGACTGCATATATACAGCTCCATGTAGAGCTGACACTGAGGACACAAAAGATTGTATATATACAGCTCCATGTCGAGTTGACACTGAGGACACAAAAGATTGTATATATACAGCTCCATGTCGAGTTGACACTGAGGACACAAAAGACTGCATATACACAGCTCCATGTTGAGCTGACACTAAGGACACAAAAGATTGTATATATACAGCTCCATGTGGAGTTGACACTGAGGACACAAAAGATTGTATATATACAGCTCCATGTCGAGTTGACACTGAGGACACAAAAGACTGCATATATACAGCTCCATGTCGAGCTGACACTAAGGGACACAAAAGATTGTATACATACAGCTCCATGTCGAGTTGACACTGAGGACACAAAAGATTGTATATATACAGCTCCATGTCGAGTTGACACTGAGGACACAAAAGACTGCATATATACAGCTCCATGTTGAGCTGACACTAAGGACACAAAAGATTGTATATATACAGCTCCATGTCGAGTTGACACTGAGGACACAAAAGACTGCATATATACAGCTCCATGTCGAGCTGACACTAAGGACAAAAATTGTATATATACAGCTCCATGTGGAGTTGACACTGAGGACACAAAAGATTGCATGTATACAGTTCCATGTCAAGTTGACACTGAGGACACAAAAGATTACATGTATACAGTTCCATGTCAAGTTGACACTAAGGACACAAAAGATTGTAGATGTACAGTCCATGCCTAGTTGACACTGAGGACACAAAAATTGCATGTATACAGCGCCATCTTGAATTGACACTGACGACATACAAAAATTGCATCTGCATGGTTAAGGTGACAAGTTCATGCTATAATTATGTGTACCTCATTCTTAACATTGCATTGCGTTGTGGTGTACTGCACACCAGATTGACCCATCAAAAACAGCAGAATTCAGTTTCAAAGGCAGGTTCTCAGTTTGGGGAAAATCTATACAATCGACTAGGACAGGTGTGGGGATCCAGAAGAAAAGCATCAGCTTATAGCCAAGAAATTGTGGTATAGAAATATATAGTTCCCCTCTGAGTGGTTCCTTTGCTCTGTATTACTACAGCACAGCTTTTTCAATATTCATCTGATTCAGCTACTTACACACACACACACACACATACACACACACACACACACACACACACACACACACACACACACACACACACACACACACACACAGAGCTGACATACTGACTCACCAAGAATCAGAGGGGTAGTTAATAACAGTTCCATTCACAACACTTGTCGCTGATCCTCCTCCATCCAAGTTAATGGCGTTCACAAAACCCATTTCCTTCAGAACAGTGGCAAATTCATACAAGTCTACCCTGCATAACAAACCGAAACACAGACTATAACAGCATTGTGACATATACTCTAATTTTTTTTTCATAAAATCTCAGAGCATTTTACAGAGACCCACATAAAACTTTATTCAGCAAATCTGTTGTGTCTAAAATGAAAACAGCATGGATGTACCAGCCGTACATAGTGTCTGCATCAGCAACAAATAAAAGTCAATAATTTGAGTTTTGTTTCTATGCAACACTTTTCATGCCAATGATAAAATACAGGTCACCCTCAAACAAACAAAAATTGAATGAGTTTTACAAAGGAGTTCATGGCATGGAACATCACCAGATTATCAGGATCCTAAAAAACAAACAAAAAAAACCCCATGGGAGACCAAGAATCTAGCCATGCCTCCATGACAGGATAGTACAAGTGAGTGATCACACTTAGTGAGTTCATGTCATGAACTGGAGGCTGACCAACATTCCATTTTCTCTGGCTGCAAAGTGAGGCGACTGCAAGCAGGAATCTAAACAAATTTGAAAAGTTCTTGATAATGCACTGGCAAAAAAAAACATAGACAAACAAATCATAAGACAAAACACCATGCATTTCAGCCTCTTTCTTCTTCAGGCAAAATACACAACACTCAGGACAATGAAAATGAACGAGCAATCACTTATCTTCATCCAACATTCATCAAACATTCAACGCCCATCTTGCGCCAAACTGGATGAAGATAAGTGATTGCTCATTCATGTTCGCTGTCTAGAGTGTTGTGTATCTTGCCTGAATGTCTGCCAGTTGTGCTCTGTCACCACCTCTCTCCAGCATGTGGCTGCGACATGCACTATAGCATCTCTGTCTATGTCATCTATTCTTTCTGCTACAGATACAGTGCCACGCATCTGCCTTTTGTGTCAGAGATGGTGTCCTTGAGTGGACTCTCACAAGGCCTCCATCTCTTGCACCAAAGATTCCCCATTCAAGCCTTGCTCTTGTGAAAACTTGTTGGTCCATTTATCATGTTCAAAGAAACTTTAACTCTCTTGACAAACGCGCGCCCGCTAGCGCCCAACCGGAAATCACACAGCCAAAACGCTGAGCACCTGCCAGCGCCGGTAAAACACATGGCAAAAAACCACGAGTTGATGCGTGCCGTGGTTCTCGAGTTACGAATTTTTTTAAGTTTTGAGGTCGAAATGCTGTTTTTCGCCATGGCTAACTTTGATTTCTGCCGTTCTATAATGAGATTTAGTGATGGAGATACTGTGTTTCGTAGGATTTACGGCATAAGACTTAGTGAAAGTGCTGGGTAATGAAGCTTAGAGTGACCTTAGATTTTGACTGGGATGAGGTTCCAGGTATGATGAACAACGATTCGGAAGAAAGTTCTGAAGAAGAAGATTTTTTTTTTTTCCCCGAGTAAATGGCTCATGTGACATTCTTTCAAACTTACAATATAGCAACATACATATTCATAGGAATTTTTAAAATTATTTTCATTTCATTATTTCCTTTCCTCTCTTTTAAATTATTTTTTTAATTGGCTAACCATGTTCAAATTAAGGAGTTACTTACCTTGCCGATGGTTTTCGGCGTAACTAAGCTCAGATAAGTGCATACTGAAGAGGGTTAAGGACCAAAGTTCTCCCCTTGGCCCGTAAGTTCTACCCAGAGAGACTCCTGCTACTCCCAGCTACACCAGTTCGTTATGGATCCCGAGGTGCGTGGACACAGGCCCACGTCTCCCCCCATCCCAACCCTCCCCTCCCCATGTTGTGTGTTCTCAACCCCTTAGTGCTTTGTGTAAGCCCTGAGGAGCGGCCGGAGCAGTTGCATTCTGCAGGGATGTGCTTGGCTGTTTTCTCATGGCAAGGCACAGGGCTGAATGGTGTCCCTCAGGGAGGAGGTCCAGCATCAGTCCCTGCTGCAAAAGGGAAAGCCTTGGCCAATGCTGGTAAGGCCTGGGCATCCTCTAACCATGACCTAACCCTTCATGATGCAAGTGTGTTTGATATGTATAAGCGTATGACAGGTGATGATGATGATGTGTTCTATGATGATGATGATTACATAAATTTTTATGCTTCGGTTCTGAATTCAGAGGCTTCTCTTGTGAGAAACACTGTTTCTAGTGTGTGATCAACCATCCAAGAGGCCTCCCTCTCCTTCCTATTCCAATCGTTTGTCTCCTGATCCTCAGTGGGGGCATGTGAAGTTGTCTTTTTTTTATGTCACCATGATCTACGAGGTGTCCCACACCGTCTATGCATCCAAGAATTTTTTTTTGTTTTGTGACACTCTGAATCAGTCTACTGCTGATCCCCATTTTGACTTCCTGGCTGTCTGTTTGGTTCAGACCACACACCTGGAAGAGCTTACCTTTATCAAGGACACTCACTTGGCCATGCACATTGAGCATCTGAACCCCGACACATATTTTCCTGCTTCAAGACCTAAATTAGTCAAACCTCCTCTTTAGAACTTTCAGAGTGTTTGCTGTTCCACAGGGAATAAACGTTCCCTCCATGTCATTTCTGGAATTGTCCCCTTACTCCCATCATAAGTGTTCTTAAGAAAAGCACAATTTGTAAGGACGATCTTCAGAAAATTTTGTACCTTGCCAAAGGTTCAGCCACAGTGGCCACTGCAAGTATGTTGTCTACCTCAGGTGAGTCTTTCACGCCTATCTCTGGTCTCTGGGGACAATCTTTTAGACTCCAGTTGTCCTTCTGAAAACCTTAAGGCAACCTTGAGGCAGTCCCCTTTCGGGGGGCTTCTCCTTTTGGTGAGACCCTGTTGAAAGCCTCTGGAAAATGTTCAGGAGAGTAAGGGCCCTCTCATCCCTTGAACCATATCAGCCCAAGTGTCTCATTGCCCCCTCCTCTCTAAAAAAATCCTCATTCCTCCTTTCAAGGGACAGCAGTCAGTCCAGCCAGGTCTCTTATTTCCCTCAGGGCACCCTGTGCTCACTCCTCCAGTAGAGGACAATCTGGAATCCAGGCCGAAAGAATTGGCTAGCTGCCTTCTCCAGAGATGATTCTGGTGGGAGGTTGTCTCTCTGCCTTCCTTCATAAATGCCTCAAATCAGTGGTTCTCTCAATGATCATGGGAGCCCTCAGGATATTCTTTTCCACCCCATACTCTCTTTTGTCCACCACAATCTGGATCAAGATTTCAGACCCAGTGAAGGTCTCTGTCCTAGTCTAAGAGGCAGATTCCCACGTTCAGAGGTTCTTCTTCCTTGTCTCTCAGGTCATTTCACCATTCTCTTCTTTATTCCAAAGAAAAATGGTGAAGAAGGCCTTTGATAAGGCTACACACATCCATTCTCCCTAGGATTCAGTAAGTCTTGATCCCTTGGACAAATACTTTCATATCCCCATCCACTAGTTGTCCCAGAAGTGTCTCCACTTGGACTCTGGGAGAAAGGCTCTTCCTTCTGGTCTATTTCTCAGTTGAGGGTTTTAAATAAGGTTCAGGACACAGTCATTTCAGCAGTGCAGCAGAAAATCAGTTCGATGTGATCAGATTACCTCAATGAGCTGTGAACAGACCCTTTCTTCCTGGGCTTTCCTGACAACCTTGAGGACTCTGACAAGATCCTTTCTCTCAGGACTTCATTCATCTGGGGATGCCTTTCCTCACAGACCGCAATGTTGTTCCTCTCTGGGATGCCAGGGCTGAAAAGGTTCTGTCTTTTGCTCAGTCCCTTCTCCATTTTTTGGTCGGCGGCATCTCCTCACAGCTTTCACACCATGACTGGGCCTGCATCCACAGCTGCAGACCTCATTCGTCTTGGTTGGCTCTGTCTTCAACCTCTCCAGTGGGGGGATCTGGCGGCCATCTAGAATCAGTCGTCCTCTGAACGAGATGTCATGCTCCCCGTGTCCTTCTTTGTGACCACTGTCCAGTCCTGGCTTGATCCAGACTGGCTTCAGTCAACGATGCTTCCTCTTTATACCCTATTATTGCACACTCTCTGCACAAACTCAAGGGAGGCAAGTTGGGACAAATCATACCCCATTGTTGCACACCATCTGTGCCGACATGAGGGAGGCAAGTTGGGACACATCATTCCCCATTGTTGCACACCATCTGTGCCGACATGAGGGAGGCAAGTTGGGACACATCATTCCCCATTGTTGCACACCATCTGTGCCGACATGAGGGAGGCAAGTTGGGACACATCATACCCCATTGTTGCACACCATCTGTGCCGACATGAGGGAGGCAAGTTGGGACACACCATACCCCATTGTTGCACACCATCTGTGCCGAAATGATGAGGGGAGGCAAGTTGGGGCACATCATACCCCATTGTTGCACACCATCACACCATCTGTGCCGACATGAGGGAGGCAAGTTGGGACACATCATTCCCCATTGTTGCACACTATCTGTGCCGACATGAGGGAGGCAAGTTGGGACACACACCCCATTGTTGCACACCATCTGTGCCGACATGAGGGAGGCAAGTTGGGACACACACCTTTTCCCTCTGTTCCAGAGCCCCAGTGGTGCCTGGTCTCAGCACAGGGTGACAGATCACATGAACAGCCTGGAAATGAAGGCAGCCTCTATTGCTCTGAACAGGTCATCTTGGGTTCTGGAAGGCAAGATGGTCACGGCATGTATAGACAATTCTACAGTGGTGGCTTATATAAAGAACCAAAGGCTGGACTTGCTCCAAGGCTCTGAACAATTTGGGTGTGTCTCTTCATCTTTTATGCCAGTCTGTGAGCATCTTCCTTCTCATGAGACACAATCTGTGAGCGTCTTCCTTCTCATGAGACACAATCTGTGAGCATCTTCCTTCTCATGAGACACAATCTGTGAGCATCTTCTTCCTTCTCATGAAACGCAATCTGTGAGCATCTTCCTTCTCATGAGACACATCCCTAGCAAGATGAACAACCAGGTGAACTGTTCTTTCCAGGAAGGATCAGGGTCTGTCCTACGAGTGGATGATTAAGAGCTATTTCAGGTCAATCTGCCAAGTTTTGGGACAAACACCCTCCCCATATCCACCAGTTTGCCACCAGGTGGAACTGTCAGTTCCCTATTTTTGTGTCCCCTGTCCTAGACCCCATAGCTTTCACTGTGGCTGCAGTGGTCATCTCTTGTGACAAAGTGTTTGCTTTTCCTCCCTCTTCTCTCATCCTGCCAGTTCTGAACAAAGTTTCCAGGAGAAGCATCAGGTGATCCTCTTTTGCCTACTCAAGTGGTCAGAGAGATCAACCTGCTGATCAGTTTGCTAATGAAAGGTTCCCATTCCCCTCTCTGTGAGACTGGACTTGCTGTCCCAGCCTAAGTCAAAGGAAGCAGCATGCAGACCCTGTGTCCCTCTCTCTCCAGATGATTCCTCTTTACAAGGCAAATCCTTCCGCCTCTCAAGTGTGGAGAAAATCATAGCTGGTCAAAGACAATTCATGCTGAAGATGTATGACAGTAAGCACCTGATGAATTCTATGAATCTTTCTCAAAAAGTCATATAAAGTCTTACCCCTGACGGTCTGTTTTCCCATCCACCTGTACCATTAAGACATGGCCCTGTGCATTGTGGCCCACAGCTGAACGTGCAGACACCACCCTGATGAAACGATCCAGCATTCCTGGAAACCACAGAGCCCACTCATCATACGAAGCATGCATCTCAGCCCTACCAAGCCACATCAGCATCACAGCATGCTCAAAAAAAGAACTCTGTAATGACACCCTGTCACCATGTTACCAGGAGCATTCTACATCGTCACAATGGGGACCGCTGCTGTTTCAATAATGACACACTGCAACCTGACCAGCATATCACACCAAGTAATGTAGCAAACAACACCTCATGACCACCATGCCATCAATGTACCTGGTGCATTCCACAACAACCTTACAACACATCCCAAAATATTTCACAACAAAACATCATGTACCCAGGAGTAGTCAGCAACAACATCATGAGGTACCCAGGAGTATTCAGCAACAACATCATGGTGTACCTAGGAGTATTCAGCAACAACATCAAGATGTAACCAGGAGTATTTAGCAACAACATCATGATTAACCAGGAGTATTCAGCAACAACATCATGATGTATCCAGGAGTATTTAGCAACAACAAAATGATGTATCCAGGAGTATTCAGCAACAACATCATGATTAACCAGGAGTATTAAGCAACAACATCATGATGTACCCAGGAGTATTCAGCAACAACATCATAATGTAACCATGCGCATTCACTGACCTGTTTATCCTAAAACTGCTGTTGGTGTACTTTTCAATTAAGTTGGCTGTATTTTCTACAATGTACAATCTTCCAAATTTTTATGAAAGTATGGGGGGGGGGGGGGGGGGGGGGGGGGGGAGATTTCAGTTTTATTTATGGGCATCAGATTACTGAGGGCAGGCAATAGAAAGATACCTGATCTTACACTGCTTCTGTAAAAAGGAAAAAGGTGGCTCCCTATACAAATTACTTTCAAAACTGATTCCTCATCAAACTCTGGCACAGGCTACCCCGCTAGGTTTCTTTTTTTCTCCCCACTTCATTTCAATACAGAGCCTGCTGTCACCACTATTATGCAAACATCATCCAAACGTGGGTTTGCATGCACAAGTAATCGAGAGTTATCCTCTCTTTGGTCATAGCTCACAAACACAATGGTTACACACTGCAAGCGCAACTACTGCTCAAGAACTTCATCTCAAGCTTTTTTTTTTTTTAGCATTTTTTTCAGTTTGTTGTTTTCATTATATTTTTGCCAGACGTGTACAAAATACAGTGAAATCATTTGGATAAACAGGTCTGCATTCAGTACTAACATTACAATGTGGCCATGAGGATTCCACCAAAAACATCATAATGTAACCATGAGTATTCCACAAAAACATCACAATGTAACCATGAGTATTCCACAAAAACATCACAATGTAACCATGAGTATTCCACAAAAACATCACAATGTAACCATGAGTATTCCACAAAAACATTACAATGTAACCATGAGTATTCCACAAAAACATCACAATGTAACCATGAGTATTCCACAAAAACATCACAATGTAACCATGAGTATTCCACCAAAACATTACATTGTAACCATGAGTATTCCACAAAAACATCACAATGTAACCATGAGTATTCCACAAAAACATCACAATGTAACCATGAGTATTCCACAATAATATCACAATGTAACCATGAGTATTCCACAAAAACATCACAATGTAACCATGAGTATTCCACAAAAACATCACAATGTAATCATGAGTATTCCACAAAAACATTACAATGTAACCATGACATTCCACCACAACATCACAATGTAACCATGAGTATTCCACAAAAAATCACAATACAACCATGAGTATTCCACAAAAACATCACAATGTAACCATGAGTATTCCACAAAAACATCACAATGTAACCATGAGTATTCCACTACAACATCATATTGAAATCATAAGAATTCCACAAACAAAAACATCACAACGTTAAGCATAAGCACTTCACAACATTATCACAATATAAGCAGTATTTTTGTCATCATCACTATGTAATCATGAGCATTCTAGTCCACAACATCTAGCAGCAACACTCTTGTCACATTAAGTATTGTCTGTGACTTACTGTTCCCTTTCTTTCAAAAGGACAAGGAATTAGTTCTGCCAGACGATACAGACAGATTACAGGACAAAACACAATGCACTTGGACCACCTGGGTCTTCTTCAGACAAAAAAACAAACACATTTAGGACAACGAAAACAAAGAACAAGCAACCACTTGTCTTCTCATTTTTTGGTCCAGTGTGCTCACATTCCAATTCATGTCACTTGTTCCTGCCCTGTTTTCTCTGGAATGGCTTTTCTCTGATGTTTGAGGCTCTTCCTGACAAGCGGGCAGGCCATGCTGCGTATCAGTTTTCCACACTTAGATGAGTGGAGATTTACCATGACATGCAGCATAAAACATTCTTACTTTAAAAATATAGGTGAAATTTCTTATCTCACAACATACTGCATGCAAAAATTTGACATCTTTAATTGTCTTATTTTTCTTCTATTTCACAAAAGTAATCAGACTTTTTTTGTGAGTAGATGGAACAGAAAACCTCACAAAGTGATTAAAATTTGTTTGCATAACTTTGATAGTGACCAAGATAGGAATTTCAAAATAAATACCTAGTTGATTTTCACCTACGGAATATGGCAAACGTTGAAATTTCAAAATGAATACCTAGAATATGCAAATTTTATACAATCAACAATACAACACATGCGTGCCACATCTAAATTATATTAAAATGTACATTTGTCACAGAAGAAACAGAAAGACTCTCTTCACCTGTCTCCTCAGTGTCGGGGCATTCAATGTCCCTGCTCTCGTCCACATAGATCTCACCATCACGAAGCAGCCAGATGACCCCACCAACCAGTTGTTTGAACTGCAGGGTTACCAGCTCTATCTCTGACAAGTAACTGAAACAATTCACAAAGAAATTCGCTTATCTGAAGTTATATATACACACAGACAACAAAAATGCATTCACACACATACACACACAAACACACACACTAACACACACACACACACACACACACACACACACACACACACACACACACACACACACACACACACACACACACACACACACAGACACACACACACAGATCATAACCCAGACCTAAATGACTTATTTAAAAAGGATTAAATAAATAAATAAATAGATAAAGAAAAATAAATGAATAACACATAAACATAGAAAGAAAGAAAGAAATAAAGAAAGAAAGAAAGAAAGAAAGAAAGGAGGAAATGAATAATGAAAAAAGTAATCTCCATTATCAAACTGTAGTGCATTTGAAAGAATAAAAAGGTTATAATTGTTGGCCATTTATTACAATCCTGCTTTGTAAGAAGTCTGCCAAACATGAATATGAGTTTCTCTTTGGATGACAACAAGGCCATCATCTGGGAATGTGTACCAGTCTAACTCTTTTTTATTTCTCCTTCCTTTTCTGGTGGCACAGGGCTTGAAAGCAGAAGATCAGGACAAAGAGTTCAGCAGTTTTTCACCTAGCTCTGACTTGAAAACCTCCATGCAGTCATAAGCATGAGCGGGTCCCATGGCTCCTCCTTTATTTAGTGAAGCATAGGCAGTGCCCAGCTCTGTGACAGGACTGCATGTATTGTTCTTCAGGCATATACCTACTAGTGCTTCAATGACACAACATGCAGGTGTGCCTTGAGGACTGGGACACATCTTCACCTGTTTATTTACTGCAATATTACCTCCTGTTCCTCACTGCTTTGAAAACCAGTGTCAGACTCACAACTGAGCAATTTTTGAACATGCAACCATACAGACAAAACAGAAGAAAGTTCCCCTTTTCTTCACTGAAATTAAATTTTTACAACATTTGTATGAAGTACTTCTCCTATCGCTTCACATAATTGTTATAAGACTAGCATTCTTCAAATTAGTATTACTGACAGATCCTAACACACTGGTATTTACTTTTTCTCTTACAAGCTGGCCTCAAACAGTGCCATCAAAAATCCCTTTGCCCTGGTCCTAGTGGACCTACAGTGCAGGCTGTGTGTGTGTGTGTGTGTGTGTGGGGGGGGGGGGGGGTTGTTTTTGTTTTTGTTTTTAAAATTCTTTGGTTTGGCCTCAACAAAGCCATAAAAACCTCCACTATCTCAATGCGACCTCACATCACACCAAAAATATACTCTGCACCTGCAGCCCCCTCAGTTAAAAAAAAAAAAAAAGAAATAAAGCTTAAAATCATTAATCCTTCTTCTATACTGGGGAAAGTTCCTGAAAAGAAGTGAAAGCATGCATTAATCGTCATGCTGAAATCAATTCATTAAACATGTTTTTATCTGTATAGCCTTTTGACTCCCCTCCCCCCCCCCCCCCCCCCCTCCCCTTCTTTTCTCCCTTTTTACTGTGTGTTGCTCCATCATGTCATGCTTTCAAACAATGGATAATAGTGTTACTTTTTCTCTTCTGCTTCTTTTTTTTCTCATTTTTGTGATTGGCTTTCTATTTTTCTTTCTCTTCTCACAATATTAACATATGTTTGAAATCTCTCTCTCTCTCTCTCTCTCTCTCTCTCTCTCTCTCTCTCTCTCTCTCTCTCTCTCTCTCGCCTTCAGCAACTCCTGTACTTGAACATGATTGCATCATGATTGCCTGTTCATTCCTCCTCAAGCTACGTTGATGAAATTAGTTTGGTGACTGATGCCTCTTTCTGCAAATGAATATAACATATTATATGCACACGTGTGCGCATGTGTGTATGTGTGTGTGTCTGCGTGCGTGCGTGCATGCATGTATGCGTGCATGCATGAGTGTGTGTGTGTGTGTGATCGACACTTTTAATATGTATTTAGTTTTTTTTTTATGCCAGCATGTACCACCACTGTTCTTGTTATAATCAGTTCTGTATTGTGTAATAGTGTGTTCTGTCTTAGCATCTTTAGTTCCTAAAGAGGCAAGAGCCAGATGGAAATAAAGCATCTTCTTGCATGTATCTTACCCTTGGGAATAAAAGTTATTAATCAATCAATCAGTCAGTCTGCCTCGTTTTATCCTTTTCTAAAACTGAATGCCTTCGCATCTTCTTCTTACTCTACACCAAAATAATCATATCTGGTATATGCAATGAACTTTTGCTACAATTTTGATATGATTGTTTAGCATGCAGATGTGTTGAATATATTGTGATTATTTTTGTACCAAATGTCACAAACTAAATGTATTGTGATTATTTTTGTTATCAAATGTCACAAACTAATAGGGAGAGAGCCTTCACTGCAAAGAGGTAAAAAAAATGATGCCCACTCCCTGAATAAGACTATTTTTCTTCTGATGAAGTGAACTCCAGTCTACTACATCCATGGTCAGCTTGGAATTCATACATAACAAAACTGATCATGTCCTGTGTCATATTAAATGTGACAAAAATACTGACCCTGTGAAAATCTGTCCTTCCTTTGTGATGCCAAAATGAACATTCTGTATCCCCCCAGAGTCTTGCACAAGCCGTCCATCACTCACGATATTGCCTGCAAACAACTATCTGACATCACATGTAAGAAATCTCAAACATTATCAAACAGATCACAAACTTCATTTCAGATTTGAGATTTTCCCCTCTTTTTCAGAAGACACCAAAATAACTCCACGTTAATGCTGTGAATGATGACAGCCTTCACTGTTCATCCAATCAGATTCCAGTGGGGGATTTTTGTTTGTTTTTTTTTTCATCTAGTCTGAATAGTTATCATTTTGACTTAGTTTCTGTGAATTGCCAATGGATTTTTCTGTCATGCTGGAAATGACTGGCATCATTATTATGCAAGGTGTGTGAATCATTACTTTCCTGGACCATCTACCACCTTTTACCTGACCCTTTGTTTCTGGAAGGTGAGAACAGAATGACTGAACAATTTTTGATTGAGCATGCCAGTATGGACATTCACTTGAAATGAGATTTGCATAGGTAAAAAATTTGTTAATAGTGCATTTCATTTTTCACTGAGAAAAGAAAGAAGAAAACCAAATATATTACTGAAAGTGCTTGCAACAACCCTTGGATGATATGAAAAAAGTGTAAATCCCCTGACCTACATGATCTTGAATAACCAGCCAGAAGAGTATGCCTTAAGAAAACATTACAAAATTATGGTTTACAAGATGCTACAAGTGGGCAATTACATTCTTGAATTAAATCTATTGAGAAGGAAGAAAAAATACTGAACATTGCCTTAATTTAGAAAGAACCAGATGAAATGGTAAAATAATGGACTCAATGAAAAACACAGATGGCATATTGTTTTAATCCAGGAGGGTATTTTGAAAAAGGAAGTTCATTTCATAGTACGATCCATGCGAATTTGATTAATCTAAGGCTACATCACGTATGCAAGATACAGATATCCCTCAATTCTCTTTGGAACAAAGGAAAAGACTAGAAAACTGTTATCGCTTCTGAAGAAACTGTTCAATCACTGCATACAATGTAAACAATACTACCCACAGTTTAGATGGACTGACAACCTTGTGATCTGTTTGTTTAATGCTGCTTTTCAAGCTGGGGAAATGTCATTCACACAAAAGCAAGTGGTATTAATGCTTAAGCTTATCCATAAAGGAAAAAATATTACAGAAGATATGAACTCTCTAACAGACACATTCTAATTCTCTCACTTAGACTTTTAGCCGAAATTCTCGTGAGACATTTGTCAAGTGAGTTTCACAGACATTATCTATAAAAATTAAGTTGGCTTTGTTAAAGGAAAATACATGAGTACAGTGCAGATATCTATCGATGATACCACTGATTTGCATGAATTCTGTAAATGAATCTGGTGTTCTGATCGCAATGGATTACCAACATACCTTTGATTCTATATTTAAAAATTTGATAATATGGGCCTACATAAGTTTTTTGTTTGGGGCAAAACTTTTTTGTCTGCAGGGTTATTGTATAAACGGAAAATGCCAAAAAGTAGCATTATTTATTTATTTATTTATGGCGTTGAAGACTACTCTTCATAGTACAGTGGAAAACAGACATCCATGAGTGAACAGATGTCTTGGGGGGATAACGTACCGGACTGCACTGGTTATAACAACCCATTAACATGTCACTGAGGACAAACAATGTGGAGATAACAGCCAAACTGTCTGTCATCACTCCTCTGTGTTCACCCACTTTGTAATGGGACAATCCCAACGATGAAACTTACCTAAACACTTTCCCGATTGGGTCAAAAAAGCCAGCATTAGCTGCAAAGACACATTTGTTTTTATTGGCTGTCTCTTGTACGGAAGCTCTGACCCCTTCTGACCCTTCACAGGAGCCTCGGTACTCGGGTTCAAGAACTGAGAGTGCGCTCTGGGTTATACACCTGTTGAAACCTGCACAGACAAACAGAAAAAAAAAAGATAAATATTTTAATATACATCATGAAAATTGTACAGATTTCCCTTTTTAGATAGGGACAAAAAAAAGCATTCTCGGGTACTTTGTTTTGCTTCATATAATGTGATTTCATTCAATACATGCAGGCTTTGTTGCATGTGTGTGTGTGGCTAGTCCATATGTGCCAACCATAAACGAATGTATACAGAGAGAGAGAGAGAGAGGGGGAGGGAGGGGTGGGGAAAGAGTGAGAGATAGAGAGAGAGAGGTAGGTGTGTGTGTGTGTGTGTGTGTGTGTGTGTGTGTGTGTGTGTGTGTGTGTGTGTGTGTGTGTGTGTGTGTGTGTGTGTTAGTTAGTTAGTGTGTGTGTGTGTGTGTGTGTGTGTGTGTGTGTGTGTGTGTGTGTGTGTGTGTGTGTGTGTGTGAGTTAGTTAGTGTGCTAGTGTGTGTGTGTGTGTGTGTGTGTGTGTGTGTGTGTGTGTGTGTGTGTATGTGTGTGTGTGTGTATGTGTGTGTGTGTGTGCGTGCGTGTGTGTGTGCACATGTGCATATGCATGCTTGCAGGTGTGCGTGTATGCAGGTGTGCGTGCATGCATGCGTGTGTGCATGCATGAGTGTATGTGTGTGTGTGTGTGTGTGTGTGTGTGTGTGTGTGTGTGTGTGTACGGCCATGTGTGTGTGTGTGTGCAGTCACAATGGCCTTGTCCTGATGAGCTTAAAAAGAAATGCCATTTGAAATTCAATCTTTGACATACTGAGACATCTTCACATAGCTGAACAGTTCCTGCCAAACTCCAACCTGGGTTATTGGTGGTTGAGCTTGGTCACACTTCCTTTTCTTTCTTTTCTTTTTTTTTTTTTTTTTTTTTTTTGGTTGGTTTTTTTTGTTTTTGTTATTGTTGGACTTTTTGTATGACTGGCTTTGATGTGAAAAGCATGTGGTGATGTACAGTGTTTTATGCTGTAAAGACCTCATATTATTGGCTTTGATTTGCAAAGCATGTGGTGATGTACATTGTTTTATGCTGTGAAGACCCTCACTGCTGAGGGAACACATATTGGCATAAAATCCAGTATTGTGTCTCAAACTGATTGACGGCCTTTATCACTTATGACTGCATGCATGTTTGTGTATTTGTCGTTTGCGTAATAAAGTTGCTTTGTGTACTGTTTTCTTTGGGTTTGTTCTGCTTTGGGTTTTGTCTGTTAAGCTATATTTTAGGGTCAAAGGGCAGTTTCAGTCTAGATTCTGTGACACCAAAACGGTTTGCTAAGTATACTCCCAGGCCCTGGTTGATACTTTGGACCTCAGTCCAAGCCCAGAGCTTGTTTCATATCAGCTTTCCTCAACACTGGGTACATCATCGACTTGAGACAGCTTGTTGGTACCTGGAATATCCCTTCATGTACTGTAACCTCAAGGATATCTGCATGACCAGAGTTGATGGTCCCAAGGGGACCTCCTTTATCATGATGGTTCCCAAGGGGACCTCCTTTATCATGATGGTTCCAAAGGGACCTCCTTTATCATGAAGCTTCCAAGGGGACCTCCTTTATCATGATGTTTCCAAGGGACCTCCTTTATCATGAAGGTTCCAAGGGGACCTCCTTTATCATGAAGGTTCCAAGGGGACCTCCTTTATCATGATGGTTCCAAGGGGACCTCTTTTATCATGATGGTTCCAAGGGGGGCCTCCTTTATCATGATGAAGGTTCCAAGGGGACCTCCTTTATCATGATGGTTCCAAAGGGACCTCCTTTATCATGATGTTCCAAGGGGTTCCAAGGGGACCTCCTTTATCATGATGGTTCCAAGGGGACCTCCTTTATCATGATGATTCCAAGGGGACCTCCTTTATCATGATGTTCCAAGGGACCTCCTTTATCATGGGACAAGGGGCTTTATTGATGGTTCCAGGGACCTGGATGGTTCCAAAGGGACCTCCTTTATCATGATGGTTCCAAGGGGACCATCTTTATCATGATGGTTCCAAAGGGACCTCCCTAATCATGATGGTTCCAAGGGGGACATCCTCCTATCATGATGGTTCCAGAGGGACCTCCTTTATCATGATGGTTCCAAAGGGACCTCCTTTATCATGATGGTTCCAAGGGGACCATCCTTATCATGATGGTTCCAAGGGGACCTCCTTTATCATGATGGTTCCAGGGGGACCTCTTTTATCAAGATGGTTCCACGGGGACCTCCTTTATCATGATGATTCCAAGGGGACCCCCTTTATCAGGATGGTTCCAAGGAAACCTCCTTTATCATGATGGTTCCAAAGGGACCTCCTTTATCATGATGGTTCCAAGGGGACCTCCTTTATCATGATGGTTCCAAGGGGACCATCCTTATCATGATGGTTCCAGGGGGACCTCCTTTATCATGATGGTTCCAAAGGGACCTCCTTTATCATGATGGTCCCAAGGGGACCATCCTTATCATGATGGTCCCAAGGGGACCATCCTTATCATGATGGTTCCAAGGGGACCTCCTTTATCATGATGGTTCCAAGGGGACCATCCTTATCGTGATGGTTCCAAGGGGACCTCCTTTATCATGATGGTTCCAAGGGGACCTCCTTTATCATGATGGTTCCAAGGGGACCTCCTTTATCATGATGGTTCCAAGGGGACCTCCTTTATCATGATGGTTCCAAGGGGACCTCCTTTATCATGATGGTTCCAAGGGGACCATCTTTATCATGATGGTTCCAAGGGGACCTCCTTTATCATGATGGTTCCAAGGGGACCTCCTTTATCATGATGGTTCCAAGGGGACCTCCTTTATCATGATGGTTCCAAGGGGACCATCTTTATCATGATGATGGTTCCAAGGGGACCTCCTTTATCATGATGATTCCAAGGGGACCTCCTTTTTCATGATGGTTCCAAGGGGACCTCCTTATATCATGATGGTTCCAAGGGGACCTCCTTTATCATAATGGTTCCAAGGGGACCTCCTTTATCATGATGGTTCTAAGGGGACCATCTTTATCATGATGGTTCCAAGGGGACCTCCTTTATCATGATGGTTCCAAGGGGACCTCCTTTATCATGATGTTCCAAGGGGACCTCTTTTATCATGATGGTTCCAAGGAAACCTCCTTTATCATGATGGTTCCAAGGAAACCTCCTTTATCATGATGGTTCCAAGGGGACCATCTTTATCATGATGGTTCCAAAGGGACCTCCTTTATCATGATGGTTCCAAGGAAACCTCCTTTATCATGAAGCTTCCAAGGGGACCAATCTTATCATGATGGTTCCAAAGGGACCTCCTTTATCATAATGGTTCCAAAGGGACCTCCTTTATCATGATGTTCCAAGGGGACCTCCTTTATCATGATGGTTCCAAGGGGACCTCCTTTATCATGATGGTTCCAAGGGGACCTCCTTTATCATGATGGTTCCAAAGGGACCTCCTTTATCATGAAGGTTCCAAGGGGACCTCCTTTATCATGATGGTTCCAGGGGGACCTCCTTTATCATGATGGTTCCAAGGGGACCTCCTTTATCATGATGGTTCCAGGGGGACCTGCTTTATCGTGATGGTTCCAAGGGGACCTCCTTTATCATCACTAACTTTGCCATTACGATCCCCATCCTATGAATCATTTGGGCAATCAGCCCTTATCCTATTACTTTAAATTCTGAATGAATCTGACATGGTGCAGGATATAGCGTCATAAGGGGAGTTTTTATCATAGCCCAGTTTGGTTACATACACTTATCACATCAAACTCATAGCTGCCCCTGTCCTCTCTCCTCCACTCTTGTTCTGATCTAAGGTGTCTGTGTGTCATATAGAAGATGGAAGATGGTGAGCAGCAGGTGTCTTATTGCTGCATTAGCCACAAAATTTCAGCCAACATGGCTTTGCAACTGCTGGAGCTTGCAAGAATTTGATGCAATACGTATGTGCATCCAGAGTACATTACAAAAACTCCCCATTTTGTGTCCTACCCAAATCCTTTTTTGAATACATGTGTATCATATGTCGAATGAAAAATTACATTTTAAAAAAGATTTTGTCTACTTTGTGCAAATGAGGCATGTTGTCAATCTGTACAATTTAGAGGCAGAACATAATCACATTTCCATTGTGGTCTATTACCTGAGATCAATGTTGCGTTTCATGTAGCTGCTGTACTCTCCCACTTCAGCCAGTTTGTGATGAATGTCCACAACCTGACTGAAATCAGACTGGTTGACATGTGCCGGATGAAGACTGTAAGTGGTGTTGCCGTAGCGATTGTGCTGCATTCCTGGGTATCGCGCAGACGGCGGTGAACAGGACCATGATGCTCATCGTAAGGCTTCAGTGTGTCTTCTTTGATTTCCGATGAGCTGTGCAGAATTAAATAAGTGATGATACACATTATCATGGCATCGGTAAACTGCGTGCATTCAAAGCATAGAAAACATAATTTAACCTGGCAATGGCTAATGTTGTGACTGTCCAAACTTCCAGGGCAATGATAAATGAACAATCTTCTTGTTTATTCCCTGAAGTTTGTGGGGAGTCACTGGAGCTCCACACTGTAGAACAATTTACAAGGTTCCTTCACATCTGTCCGTTGTGTGCCAGGGCTTGGGTCTAGCAATGCTTTCCCTGTCCTGACTACAGACTCTGCATGTCGTCCATCCATCATTACTTTTGTCTTCTACTACGTCTCGCTCCGTCAGGATTGCTTTGGCAAATCATTGGATATAGTTACATGGCTTTGGTAAAACCACTGGATATAGTTACATGGCTTTGGTAAAACCATTGGATATAGTTACATGGCTTTGGCAAAACCACTGAATATAGTTACATGGCTTTGGTAACCCATTGGATATAGTTACATGGCTTTGGTAAAACCACTGGATATAGTTACATGGCTTTGGCAAAACAACTGGATATAGTTACATGGCTTTGGTAAAACCATTGGATATAGTTACATGGCTCTGGTAAAACCATTGGATATAGTTACATGGCTTTGGCAAAACCATTGGATATAGTTACATGGCCACACCAATGCAGTTTTCTTTTCTTACTGATGTCAGTAATGCCCGATTTGGTCTGATTTGCTGTTTGATGGCTTAACGCACTTGTTTATTCATGATATGATTAGTGTATCTCTGTTTAGTATCGTATGGTAACACGTCTTTTTCCATGGTCTGGATTTATTTTTCCAGATTCACTGTCACTGTCCATATCTTACACACTTACAGAAGATGGAAGACCAGTGTATGCATGAGCTTGATCTTGTGTTTTGTGGAAAAGTTATTAATCTTCCATACAGATTTTACTATCTTTAATTTGGACAGGGCTAATTTTGTTTCCACTGCCCTTGAGAGGATTTCGGTTTTGGATCCCTTGCTGCTAATGATGGACCCTCAAAAAATAAACAGTTGAACAGTTTCTAGCTAATGTCCATGGACAGTATAGATGGTGGTGTTGCCGTTGGCCATCGACATGGTCTTTGCACATCAGCTCTTGCTGATGTTTCACTGAGTTTACAAACTGAGTTCTTGTTTACTGCCTGGCAGACCATTGATGTCATCTTCAAACTGATGGCTCGAGATGCTTCTTCTTCTAATGAGGACTGTGCTGACATGATCATCAAGATCATCAGTCAAGAATGCGTTCCCAGAATATGTTTAAAAAGTGTGAGAGAAAGGAGGCAACCGTAACAAAATCTAGCTGGACCCAATCTCCAACAGCATCCTGTATCACTATCAGTGACTAGTGCAGTGTCTGTACAGGGGTACTCATATAATGAACAATGAAACAATCAGTCAAGAGACTCTTGTTCAGAGTTATTGTGGAGCTCTTTCAAAATGCCACATCACAACTTCTGTGAGACATTCCTGATGCAAAGAACCTCTCTGATGATATCATTGTACACAGGGAAAACCCAGGCAGACCATGACAACAGTCCCAAAGAGATGTTGAAAGTACATCTCAAGAAGTGAAGAAAGCTACTGAAGAGAACCATGCATGCATTCCAAAAGGTGATGCAGGCCATATAGACAGGCCATTGGAGCATTTGAAGAAATCAAATTGCTTGATGAATTCTCCATCCATGATGGACTGGTTCTCAGATATCAACGCCTTGTCATTCTTGCCGCACTGCACAAGAAAGCTGCAGCCATTGCTCATTAAGGACACAAGGGGAATGTATACTACAGTGACTATATAACCAACTGCCAATGGAAATCATTATCTGAAGTTTGGGAGGAATGTATTATCCATGGCAACTGCAGTAATTATGTAACAGAAGTGTTATTCTCGCACTACTTCTATATACATAGCTTAAGCTCTTTTTAGGACAGTTCTGTAGACTTCTGTTCAGAACTTTATGAAAAACTGTAATGGCTGTTGAAATACAGTATATGATAAGCTCTTCATTGTGTATTAGTCTATGACTAGCTCATCAGAGATCCAAGCCTCATCAACAGCCAAACAAATAAGTATCCTTTTAAAAAATGGGGTAAACTATTCCCTGTAAACAAGAGTGTGGGGAACACTGCTGTGTGAATAAATATAGTCAGGCAACAATATCACCTTCAGTTCTGTATTGTGCTTGTGTGAGATTGTCAACAAGTGACAACACTACAGATGGTACTTGAATGTGAGCATCAATACTGACCTGCAACCAGATACTGTCAAGTCTTAGTGTCCCTGTGTGTAATAAGCAAAAGACATCAATGACTAGGTAACTGAATCATTAAATAAAATTAATCTAATGTCACTGACATTGGCATGTATGTATTCAAAACATGTCACCAATCACTATCAATATATTTGAATTTGTGCAACAGCACACACACACACACACATGCACTCGCTCATGCACACACACACACACATGTGCATGTGTGCGCACACACACACACACACACACACACACACACACACACACACAGTTACTCTTTGTACTGCTGTACAATCTATGACAACACAAAGTAAAATTTACAACAAAACAAGTTGAAAGTTTCTGTTGATATTGATTCATTAAGAGTTAAATTGTTAGTTACCTTCTTATACAGGCTAGTGTGACACTGATGACCCACAAGATGGAACTTTAAATTCAGCAGCTCCATGAGAACAAAACATTCTGAACAATGGAGTAACCCCGAATTCTCACTGCAGCTGGTTGTATACTGTGTGGCCCACCACAAACTATGCTATGGTTACCCCATATCACATCCGCATATGCTTGTGATCAGCAGACTGTAACAAATGTCACACCCTATGTAAATACCCATTTTTGAATGCTCACACATATTTCTGTTTCACTTTACTCCGTCAGACAACATGTTTTGGTTTGCTTACGTCTAGTCATTTATTACTTTGGTTGGGGGGTGGGGGGGGGGAGACATAGGGGGAACGGGACTATGCGGACGAATGATGCGGATTATCGAAAGACCAGACTCGGAAGACTGGGCTTGTCATACGACTGCCGAGTGCATACAAGTTCCTTGTTAGCATCTGATCTTTTGAATCGATGGTCCTCTGCAGCTGCATGAATCAACTACTGTCATGAAAAATCCATAGAGAATGATTTTCAAGTCAAAATGACCATGACTAATGGGCTATATCCACATTTACCCGTAGATTAGCCTAAAAGTTTCTATTTGATCTGTCGGACAAGATCAACTGATAGCTGACGACGTTTCTGTAAAGACACGTGAGTAGTCTGCCCAGTATCGTTTTACTCAACTGAAACAAAAATCAAGAAACATGTATCCTTAGATCATTGTAAAGTGATACATATCATGGACTGATATTAGTTTGCATTTCATATGAGTTGGATTTAATTATTGGTGTCAGTTTACCGTAAATGTATTCTCATATATAATTCAAATTGCTTACATTTGATATTATTTTCTGTAAAACGTCGACGAAAACCAAGAGCCGTGCACTCCAGGTAGACAGTATGGCTGCCGTACCTGCATGACTTTCAGACATGCAGTATGTCACTTGCGTTGTCGTTTCACAAGCATCCCGACTCATCAGTCTGGACCATTGGGGTAATTTGATATGTCATATCTATTTTTTGCACTGTTTTGTGAAAGGGTCAGTTTTTCTTTTTCCAAAATTACCAAAGCACCCTCAGATTTTCCTTAGTTTCTATGATGAAGATGATGCTGTGAATTTTTATTTAGGCGTCAGGGGTGTACTGAACGCTTCCTTTCATATTAAATCCTGGTATAAGTCAAACAACTCACCACCCAAGATTGTTTTCTTCGCATATTTCGCATATTTCTGCTGCAGGGACATAAGAGCAACTGAAGCGAACAGCAGCAGAAAAACATACTAAAAACCCTCCATGATCTTTCAAGACGATTCATCATTGAATTCAACAAGTTCAAGGGGATTTCATTGTACCATGGGATCACTGGGATTAAGAAGGCTGATGCTGCGTCTGACAAGTGTCAGAATAATCAGCCTGTTTATTGAGGACACTATACGGATGAAGATGAAGGCATGCAGCAAAATAAGTGAGCAATTCAGCCACCCAGTGACCTACAGAAAGGCCAATATTATCATCCAAACCAATCCCAAAACCAGTGAAAGAGGAGGCAGGGAGCAGACAGTGGTGTTTATCCAGTCCATCAGCTCCAGAGATGCCAGCAAACAGTCCTCATCAGACTGAAAACTGGCCACTGCTGACTGCTGGGCCACCTCTGTTGAATTAAGGTTGCCCATACAGACAATTTTATGTCAGTGTGGCACTGGATCTCAGATTCCAGAACACATCCTCCAACACTGTCTACCCCATAATGTTCTACAGCATTAAATCTGGCCAGAGGGTGCATAGGTGCAGATTCAGCTTTGGAGCAGCCGTCAAGACCTCGAAACGTGATGACAGGATTGAAGATCTGACAGTAACACAGACAGCAGAAAAAAATCCTGGTATCACATGCCTTGGAGATATACATCTACTCTTAGAGATGTATCAATTAACTGGATGAAACTCAGCTTTATGATTCAAGCCTCCCCGTTTGAGCCTAGAGTACACTAACTCTACACATGGGCTGGGGACACCACAAGATGTCACCTACTAAGCCCAGTACAACAACAAAGTAATTGCATAGTCATGAAGACTGCAAGAGGGAGTGACCCACACAGGCACCACCATGTCCATCCAATGAGAGTCCCATGTCCTTGTCAACATTGACCACATTGACATAAACCCTTTACGGGCATGGACTCAGGAAGTTGAAAGTGAGATCACTGTGAGAGCAGGGTATGAAGAGTCATGGAATTACAGTTTGATTTTTTTTTTTCTGAGATGATCAGTGAAGATGGTGCAGATTATGTTATGCAATTCCATTCAGACCATAGACTACTCATATTAAATCCTGATATCACAGGCCTGGGAGATACAGATACATGGGGATGTATCAGTTAAGTTGGTGAAACTCAGTTGCATGTTCTAATCTCCCCATTTACGCCCAGAGCACACACTAACTAAAGGTACGGGCTGGAACACCACAAGACACTACTTTCTAAGCCATTAAAAAACAACTTTAGTTGTTGAACATGCATGTGTGAGTGTCCCACACTGGAAGGCTCCACCTTGTTCATCCAAGAACTGGTCAACAACATTGAACACTTTGACATAAAAAAATCATTATGGGCTTAGACTCAGATGGGGGGGGGGGGGGGGGGGGGGGGGGAGCTGAAAGTGAGGTCTTCATGAGAGCAGGGCATGAAGAATCACAATTTTAATTTGAGATTTTTTTTTTCTACAATGATCGATGAGGATGATGAAGGTAATGCTTTGAGATTCCAATCAGTCAGGCAGTAGACTACATGCCTGGAATGTTCTGAATGCTTCTTTTCATGTTCCATCCTGATATCACGTGCCTGATAGATCACACAAGTACTCCCAGAGATATAATAGTTAAGTTGATGAATTGAAATGTAACCCAATGTTTCTAGTCTCCCCATTTGAGCCCAGGGTACACTGACTCTGTACTATGAACTGGGACTTTAAAGAATGCCTACAGTTTCATATATATGTCTGATGGCCCTCAAGTCTGCCGCCTTTAAGCCCACATTTTTTCACAATCAAATATATTCTTTTGACTTTGCTTTAAATCATCATGCAGTTTCTACAGACATTTATCACTTTATTGTCATCTTAAGTAAATTGTAAGTGTTCTACTCCAGCATATATTTGTTTCCATTTTCAGAGTGTTGTCAAATTATTGCCAAGTGCGCAGCAAGAAGCAGGCTGTAGCGCAGTACAAATTGCAGCCTGAATGGTTTGTCAACAAAAAACCTGGCAAAACAGATGAAGGCTTGACACAGGACAATGAGCAGTTTGTAAAAGAAGTCATCAGCAACGCCTATAGAAGCACTGATCCTGTGTTGAAGGATGACATCAAAATGGAGAGCCAGGAGTACCAAAACTGGTATTTTTTTTTTTTTTCTTTCTTTTTTGTTGTGTCAGTGTGTAGACACTTATGTTTTAGTCATGTTTGTGGAACTGGCATTTTGAGTTTCATTTAACCAAATTCCAGATTAACCAAACTCCTAGTTAGCTGAATGACATCAGGGCCAGTCACTCCAGTTCCAATTTTCACAATCTGAGGAACAAACGCTTGTCAGTATACTGGACTTTATTTTTGTTTTAGGCAACATATACTTAAATAAGGAAGGAATTTCATTACTTTGCAGACTCATAGTCTATTTCTTGCAGACCCAAAAATTTCATTTGGAATCTATTTCTTTTAGTAAATGCAGTTTATTATGAAAGGCGCTCATGTAAATGTTTCTGTTGAGATCTGTTTGAAATTGTCAAACCCCGTTAAAAGAAAACAGAGCATTTTTACACATCGTGACATGGTATATGATTTCCATTAACCTTTCGCTCATGGCCGCGAATATAGCCGCGGTTCAAGGGTCATCACATAATTGATCATCTGACCGGTCACATGATATTGTTTACTTCCTTGCAAACAGCGGCTCCCTTACAGAGTGATTGAAGCAAGTTTTCAGCAAGTTCTGGATCGATTTTGATACGTTTTTTTTTTTGCTTTTTGTAAAGCAAAAATTAATCGAGCAGATCAACATGGCTGCCGGAAAATGTACTGCTGAAGAGGTGGCAGGAATTGCGCTTGAAATGCTGTACGAAGGTAAAATTAACAACGACGAAAGTGAGATAGAAATGAAGGTGATGTGGTTGTCGATCAGCCTGACAATGAGTCAAGTGATTCGGATTACTGGGAAAAAAATATTGATCTACCAAGTACATCGACAAGTAGGGGTGTGGTCGTGCTGGTAGCGGGCATAGTCTAGGACATAGTAGGAGAGGAAAAAAAATTGTCATTTTCCTTCAAGAATGAATGTATATAACCTATATAACATACTTTTGAACACTTGTTAATTTTTTCCCAATTTTTTTGTGTGAAGGGTGAAGTGTTAGTAAAAATAAAAGTCACGTCTCCAGCTGACATTGATATCCATTACTCAATGCATTGCTGAACACACTGTGTGCTGTTTTTTTTTTTAGTAAATAATTGCACTTGGTTGTAATGTCCTACAGACTGCGCACATTTCAATACCATTTCCACCCATGATATACAGAGACTTGAATTTTCAGGGGGGGGGGGGGGGGGGGGGGGGGGGTTCCAAAAAATATTTTGTTTGTTTTTTCTTAAGATCATGATTATCTTCCCATGATTGTGAGTTATCTCATCCTTCCAACATGAAACATATAATGATTATATTCTGCATTCATTTTCCTTCAATGAGATGTATACTTCTGTAGACTTTAGAGCAATACTTGAATTTTTGTGATTTTTTTTTTTTTTTTTTTTTTTTTTGGTAAGGTTGGTGTGTGGTTTTTCCCAAAAATTACAAATAGTTCTGGGAGTCAAAAGGTTAATCTGTCATGTATATGCTGTAAAATAAATGAACAGTTAATGATTGTAACGTTGAAACTTTTTTTGGTAAACAGGCAGATGGAGCAAATATGCTTATTTTAGATGTTTGGAGTCTGTTGAAAACAACATTACTCATTTTCACTTCATATTACAAATTGTTGTTGTTGTTTTAACTGAAAAATAAGTTTCAGAGTCAACAGGTCTACCATTTTTGTTCTTTTTCAGGACACGGCGTTGTGGCATGATCGCAGTTAAGATTGGTGTTGTCCCACAGTGGACGAAAGATGGGAGAAAGATTATGGTAACATTACTGCAGGTGTGTGGATTGTAAATTGAAAAAAAAAAATTACATTTTAAAATCTGAGAGATGCGGTTAAATCACAAAAATTCTGATAAACACATACCTAGAATTTTGGGAGATAGCTCCAGTAGATTGCAAAATATGAAAATTGAACGAAAGAGAGAAAGAAAGATGTGTTGTGGAAATGTACCTCGATAGATTGCAAAATTTAACGAAAAATAGAAAGAAAAATGTGTTGTGGAATTGTATCGAAATTGTTGCCCTAGATTAAATAGAACTTTAACAGCTGTAGTTTGGAGGACCAGGTGTGAAACTGAAATTTAAGCAAATTTTTTAAAGTATTTTTAAGGCTCCGCAAAAAAAAAACAAAAAAAACCCAGACAAACAAATCACATGACAAAATTTTTGCCTCGTAATTCGTATATGTTTTTCAGTGGAGTCTTAAAAAATACTTTAAAAATTTGTTTAGATTTCCCCTTGCAGTCACCTTCATTCAGCAGCTAGATCTAATTCTGATCCATTACTTTCTCTTCAGGTGATTGACAACCATGTGATACGCTACACCCCACCAGAAGAGTTTTGCACGTCGGCAGGCTGGCGACCATGGTGGAGACAAAAATTTGGCAGTTTGGTGGTAGGCTCCATGAGCTCTGACCCCCGGCTGGTGTGTATACTGTGAATTAGCCATACTAGGATTGTGAACACTTGTTTGTATGAAAGGTGACTTGCGCTTGAGGCTTTAGACACACAGTCTAACACACACACACACACATCAGTCAACACATGTTCACTGTAACATTGCTGGCCATTGCTTGTGTTCCAGTGGGTGGGCCACTATCCGTCAGGCAAACTGCTCCCATGAAGAACCCTGACGTGATCCTGCGCCAGTTATCTCATCAGCCATCTGCCATTTTTGTCGTTTTTGTCTGCTGGTCGGCGTCATTGTTAAATGATGGATACACACGGCTGTTTAGAGCGAGTTCTTTAGTTTCCAGCAAAGCAAGGGAGCTAACACCTCTCCCACTGCTGCATAAGCCAAGGTCAGGGAAGGCAGTGTTTACTGCAGGCCGCTCCCTACCAGCTAGCTAACTGCGCTGTACATAGCGCTGCCTGTCAGCTGTGTGCACAACGAGTCTAGCAGCCATGTTTTCGGCCTTGCTGAGCGGCCGTTAAAAAGGGGTTGTCAGTTGTAGACAATAGCCATGTGTTCTGACATCATGACACGCAATTTCTCCTGCTCTGTTTTTAGACCCCACACTCTTCTCTTTAGCAGATTGATAACTGCATGTGTGTTTCCTCACCCCCTTGTTCCCCATGCAGAGCCAGTCCAAAATGATGAAGACGGATGAAAGGAACACAATAGTTTTCTAAGATATGCTGCTTTGGGATGATGCGAGACTGTGGGAATTCTCTTCTAAAGAAAGACATGTATTCTTTGATATCACTATCCAGTGAGTCAGTGTCACTCTCAGTCATGGGTTTTTGATGTGTGAGATTTTTGTGTGGATGTGTGAGAATAGTGTATTCAGCATTTTGAATCTGTTAGATATACTTCTAGCTCTGTCGTCTTGAGTCAGCTCTCAGCTGTTTTGCTGACAATACTTTCACATACATGTTTTAATTGTCTTTGGCTTCAAATATTTGTTGCAGTGGTTGCCTATGAAAGACTTGCCATGATAGGCCTGCTTGTGAATTTTTTTCTGATGCAGGGCAACATCTTAATGCTGTGTGACAGGACCAGACAAGCATGGAAGATCAAGCTGTGCTTTCCTGTCTTCTATTTCGTCGTCTTCTTTCTCATGTATCTGCTCCATCAGTTCTTGTTGTTCTTGTGGAAAAACACTCAGGGGGTGTGCTGTCATCTTCAGGCTCATTAAACACTATCCTTGATTCTAGTTGACTTTTCTCTACTTCTAAAGATTCAATCTCTTTCAGTTTGTCAACAAAGTCAGAAAAGGCTGACTTTGTCTCTACCTGTTTCTCCTCAGCTGCAAAGGATTCTGCAATGTCCTTATCTAGAGCATGACACTCACCTTCCAGTAGGTCATGGGTTTTTTTTACCACTCCCAGAAGAATATGCAGATAGGGAGGTGCCACATGGTGGAGTGTAATGTCAATGATAGGTTTTTTCTGATGACATTATTGTGCAGCTTGGCAATTTTTCTTTTAGAATTTTTGTATTTTTTGTAATCTCTCCTGATGCCCTGTAAACTGCGTTGTGTGATGTTGCCTTCATTACAATGAGGTGGGGTGTGTATTTGGCTTTTTGATGCTGTGCAGTATAGACAGGGGTGTGTTCCCTGAGCACCTGACAGACCATACAGCTTGAATAGAAAATCATAATCCCCATACAAAAACAGTTTGATTGTCTTGTTTCTCCATGTCATGGACTTCAGCGCTGCCAGCTGTTCTTTGTAAGGATCCATGATTCTCTTCAAATTCTCTGGGCTGTCCTCGCAGTCTACAATGGCCAAGACACAGTGTGTTGTGTTTGGAGTTTGGATTGTGAAGATTTGCAATCTGAAGCATCAGTTTAAATGTACCCACCCCCATGGTCCCCTCCTATCTTTACCCAGATCTCATCCTGTGGGATTGTATTGTCATGCCAAGTCAGCTTGTTCTCTCTGTCATACTGCTGCAACAGGTTTTCCACCAGCTTTGGAATGTCTTTGATTTCTCCTATTGTTCTATCTTCTCTTTTTTGTCTGCCATTCTCATCAACACAATGAGTTTTCTCTGTACTGTTTTCAATTTCTGCAAACATAGCTTCTTTCTGTTGTTGTCTTTCTTTCTTTTCACAGTCAAATTTTAACCCTATACTTCTGAGAAATCTCATTTGCTGTCTGTACTTCGTCCAGCTTAACCCCAGACCAGTTCTAAGTGCAGACCCTTGTTTTTTGGTCACTCTCACAGGGCCACATCCAGCAGCATCAAGAATCTTTTGTCTGTGGGTGCGAGCAGTTCTTTTGATTTCTGATCCATGTTGTTTGATCACATCATCTCTACTGCTGCTTCCTGAAATATTCATTCTGATCTTCTGTATCATGTGAGATCTTTTCTTTCTCAGAGGAGATGATGCCAAAGTGAAAGATTTACGGGGCTGTCTGATCCTTTTCAACACATTGGCTGACTCCTTGTTTTGCACCTAAACTGTTAAATGGTCACTTGACTGTCGCAGCTTCCTGCATACCAAACGTGTCAGTAATTTTTCTTCTTCATCAGTGAGTGGTTTATCAATATTCTCATCATCTGAGTCTAAATAGATCATTTTGTTTTTCCAATGTTGGAAAGGTGATAGAGCTACATCACTGGCTGTGGCATTTTAGGTGTGATTGGTGATGTTTGTGTGCAGAGTGTTTTGGGTTTTTTAACTGGGGTTGACGTAGACTGACAGAATGACGTTGACACACCTTCATCAACTAGCAAGTCGGCCGGATCAAAAGTTTGTTGTGCGGATCTCTTCACGGCCCCTACTCTCGGTTTTGGGGGACCACCACCTTTGGTTTGTGATTGAAAGCGACTGCGTGTTTTGCACTGACTGATTGACAACTCTGGATCGAAAGTTGTCCAGATTTCTGACATTTTCTGAATATCAAGTGCAACACGGTCGATCGCAGTTTTGAAGTCGGACAGGTTGCTAGCGCGTTTCAGCCCCATGAGTTTTTTTTTATAACATTTCATACAAATGGCTGTAGACTGCTTGCCCTCTTCATCATTCAAAATGTCTGAATGGTAACAACGTGAGAGTTCCGTGGCATAGTTTTTTTTTACATAATTTCACACTAAACCCTCTATCTCTCTCCTTTCTTAACACGCGTTCTCCACAAACTCGACACATAGAATTCAGTCTGGCACAGTGCGCAGTATAATCATGGTACTCACACTCCACTGACTGCTGAGACGTCATTCTAGGTAAAACTGATGAGTCACTTACGCCAAACTATTCACACAAAACCACACTTTAAAGATTCTGAATAGGTTATAAAACACACACAGACACAAGTTGACTTCACATAATCCTCAGGCAACCCAAGTCAAGTCAAGTCAAGTAAACTTTATTATCTCAATTTGAGAAATTAATTGTGGTCACACACATTCACAGCAAATAAACAATGATTTAGCCACATTACCCATTTTCTCACATATGACATACATTCATATAGAGGAATTTGGATTTCAATTAAACATCTTCTCGGTTCATGAAATCAATGGACAGGGGAATAAAACTTTGTTTAAATCTGACACTTCTGCATTTAACCGATCGATATCTTCGTCCTGACTGAAGAAGGTCATACTGATTTGCAAGAACGTGGGTCTGGTCACACGTAATCTTCTTCGCTTTACAAACAACACGGCACCTGTATAGCTCACTCAGACTTTTTTGTCTCTCACCAACGATTTTTCCTCCCATGTTCACCACTTTCTCAAGCACATTTCTGCTCTTCACAGTCAACCCACCATACCAACACATAAATGAGAAAGAACAGATTCCAAGAAGCATGAATAAAATGTCCGAAGAATGTCAGTATTCACATGAAATGATCGCAGCTTGCGAAGACAATATAATCTGGTTTGACATTTTTTGTGGACATACTCAACATGGGATTTAAAATTCAGCTTATTATCTATAAAAGTTCCTAAATATTTGTATGATTCAACACGTTCTACTTCAGCACCTTTGATAAAAAGTGGTGGTACAGCTTTTGGATTCTTTCTAAAATCAATCAACATTTCTTTCGTTTTTGTTACATTCAGATCAAGATAGTTATGATCGCACCAGTCAGCAAATCTTTGAACCTCCTTGAAGTAAACAGAACCAGAGTTGGAAAGATCCACAAGTGCTGAGTCATCTGAATATTTAATGTACAAAGTTGAATCACTTCCTGAACAATCATTTGTGTACAGAGTAAAAAGCACTGGTGATAAAACAGTACCCTGGGGTGCGCCAGTTGAAATGACTCTGGAAGACGAAACAACACTTTGATATCGAACAGACTGTGTCCTCTGTGTAAGAAAATCAATTATTCAAAGAATGAGCTTGTTACCCACATTTTATGTTAATGAGTTTCTTTGCCATCAGATGAAACAAAATGAAACAAAATATCATGGATTAGTTGTATCCGAAGGCTGGAAAAACAAACAAAATTGGTCACAAGCACAGCTCTCTGCAACACGTCTCACAGAAGAAAAAGTGCCGATCTGACAAAGCGTGGCACCGCTTGCATCACTGAATTTGGTCAGGGTCAGCGGGTCACGCGGGTTGAACTAAATGGTCTGGTCTGGCAAGAAAGGAACAGCCGTGTACACCTTGACACCCCAAAATATCCTTGAAAACATGTTTATTCATGGTGTAGTACTACACCTCTTCTGAATTGGACCACAACTCCACTCATCATTTCTAGTTTGGAGTGGGGGAGAAGATCTGGAAATAGCATGGAGGATTAACCCGTCATGGTGGCGCTCTAGCCACCACAAAGGTGTGCAGGGGCAACCCTTCATGCAGGTGGTAAACAAGTTCATGGCTTAGTGGCACTGAGAAGCTTCATACAAGTCCTTGAAAGTCCTTAAAAGTCCTTGAATTTTGAGGACCTTTTGTCCATGACTAAAAAAAGGAATTGAAAATCAACTTGTAGTGCTTATAAATACCTCAGGGTGCTTTAAAGTGAAAATGTTGCTGGAGCCTTTTTGAAAAAATCACAACATTGAAAGTACCCATATTCCTGTCTGCTTGTCTTGCTACTAATGGGATTTAGCTGAAGTGACTTTATGAAGCAATTGAAGTATGTAGTAAACTTAAATATTTTGTGTATGACAGTCTTTGAATTTTACATTTTAAGTCTTTGAAAAATTATTCTTCATAGGAATTCTTTGACTTTTTTGTTTTGAAGAGTATGTGAACCCTGTGAGAACTAAAGTATATGCATACTCACTCGGCAGTGAGTGTTCCCTGCCATTGGAAAATTCTTAAGTATTCAAAATGATTTTGTATTGTGAAAGGATGTCGTTTTTTTTTTTTTCTGATTTTCTTTAAATGTTGTTGTTAATAGTTTAAAGTAATTCATGTTTTAAAAGTAATTGAAAAAGTTTGACTGATTACCTGTCAATGGTATACTACAGTTCGTAGGCCCATATTCAGTTAATGTAAGAGAGTTGGTGTGTGTGTGAGGGTGTGTGTGTGTGTGTGTGTGTGTGCGTGTGTGTGTGACATATCCAACACATTTATGAAGAACCATCTATTTAATAAGATGCATTTTTTCAAGATGTGTTGAGTGTTTTACGTTCTAGTACTTCTACTGGGAAATTTAGGGATGTTGATGGTGGTTGTGTAAAAATTACAAACTTGAAAATTAAAAACTAACTATTAAAATGTGCAGACCAACAGGAAAGATTTAGGACAACATGCTAATGCTGCAAGGTGCCTTTTTTTTCGTTTTCGATTAATAAATCATTATCATTATAAGCATTGTAGTTGCATGGTTTAGTATACATGGATGTTGTGCATTGTATTTTTAACATAGTGTGTTGCCATCGAGTCCTTGGAGTACAAATTTAAAGGATCTTGGTCTAGTAGACATGGGATGTTGTGCGTTGTATTTAAATTTTGTTGCCATTGAGTCCTTGGATGCATTGTATTTTTAACATATTGTGTTGCCATTGAGTCCTTGGATGCATTGTATATTTAACATATTGTGTTGCCATTGAGTCCTTGGAGTACAAATTTAAGGGATCTTGGTCTAGTAGACATGGGATGTTGTGCATTGTACTTCTAACATAGTGTTGCTGTTGAGTCCTCAGTGCACAAATACAAGGGATCTTGGTCTAGTATACATGGATGTTGTGCAACATATTTCTAACATATTGTGTTGCCATTGAGTCTTCAGAGCACAGATGTAAGGGGTCGTAGAAAACACCTAAGATTTTCTTTTTAACACAAAATAGCAACGACCATGTAATCCCAGTTTAAAGGGTTGAATGTTGATTCCATGTTCCAGTTCTCCAGGGAGTATGTCAATCTGTTCAACGAGGCGGGGGTTCCACCCAAAAAGATTCTCACACGATTCTTGGTCACGCGCCAATGCAGCTCTCCAACCTGGTAAGCTCCTGATTCCTAGTCATCCAGCTGACTGTATGTATGAATGAGAGAGAGTTGATGTTTTCAGTGTAATACAGACATTTTACCTTGCTATTTATATATTAACACGGAAGTATGCTACTCACATTGAGATTCATGCAATTGTTTGCATATGCACACTCTTTAAGCAAACACTCTCTCTCCCGCTGTCTTTCTCACTCTCTCTCTCATTTTCAGACACAAACACATGCACATCTTACCCCATGCTTGCATACAAGCTTACAAATTTGTGCTTTTTATCTTTTGCAAGACTCTATTCAAGTGTTCGTGAACATCTTAAACACATATATATGTATATATGTAGTTAAATGAACAACAGGACTGAACCCTCTTCATCTGAGAATGGATTATGCCCACAGTCTGAATAGCATCCATTTCCACACATCCATTTACTGCATGCCTGTATTTTTCAACAATTATCTCTGGGTTTTTTTTTTTTACAAAGGCTGTCAAATATGGGATTAGAGTCGGAGCTTTTCAGACACAAATACAAAAAACTTCTCAAGAAGTGAAAGCAAATCCATGACTTGGGCTGTAGAGCTTTGCTGTGTCAAACCCAAAATAACAAACATTTCACACACAAAAAAGAAACAAAGGTTCTGGTTTGCTTACCAATCTCTTGAATGAAAAAAAAATTAATTCAGAGCAGAATCACTACTTAAGGGGAAAAAACAACTGCCTGTTCCTCCCAAACTATGTGTGGAGGTGATAGAGGTGGATGGGCCTCTGCCCATTCCTGGGGGAATTAGACACTTGCCCAAAAGAAATATAAGTGCTTCTTCACAACAAATTTTCTCCTCTACCGTCTGAAAATGAAGGTGCAGAGATGGAATGAGATGTTAACCACTTTCATTTCCTTGCCATAATGGATTCAGCGATATTTCAGTGGAACATCCAGGATCTGTATTCAAATTTGGATGAGCTACAGTTCCTTTGTCGGAACCCAAAACCAGTTGTGATACCTCTGGAGGAAACTGAAAAATCAGAAGACTTACACCCCCTTTGCCCTGATGTACTGTCAAAACCAGCACAACGATGGAGTAATGGGAGGAATCTTGTTACTCATGCACAAATCTCTTTTGTTTAGCCTGATTGATATAAATATGTATCTTCAAGCTTTTGGTGCTAGAATTACTTTGCATAAAACTGTGTGCTCTCAATATTTACTTCCATCTCTATCTGCCAGTCAACAAGAGCTGGTCAGCCTGATTGATGAATTCCCATGCTGTTGGGTGATTTTAATGGACACATTCATGTTTGGGATAGTGTGAATATTTCATCCAGAGATCTTCTGGAAGATGTCTTTTCAGAGATTGATCTGTGTTGTCTAAGTAAAGGCTCTCCAACATACCTCCATTCATTCCTCCATAGGTGCACCTCCATGTTTAGGTTTGTCGGTACATGATCCCTCGCTGGTCCTGGACTCTCAGGGTGCTTACAAAGGTACCCATGTCTTGAAAAATATTCTTTTAAAAGTTTTGTTTTGAAGATGATAATGATAACCAACGACTGAGATAATTCAAATCAATGGGTTCACCGCACTGTAAGGAATCTGCACAGAACCGACATGATGCTAGTGAGAGTGATGATTGTTTTACAGGAACCCCCTTGTCTGTCATGCACTTCAGGGTGGGAGACTATGTGGATGTCCAGGCCAGAACGTAGTGTACCTGTCTTGGGCAGAGTTGTTGCAGTCTGTAGTGTTGCAAAGTAATGCATATTTGAAACACCATACGAAACAGACATGTGAATTGTTGACAAGCATGGCTTCTTCAGAGGTCAAAGTTATTTTTGGAATGAAAAAAATGGTCATTACTCCCTTGAATGTTGTCAGTTTTTTCATGTTGACTGCGATCAGGGAAGTATTATTTTGAGTGTCTTTAGTGTCTATTGTTGGGAGAATGATGAAAACTTACTTGTCTAAGGTTTACTTGTCTGTTTCATATTGTGTGAAATTTAACGTTAGGTTGTGTGAGTTTATGAAACTCTGTTTGTGTGTGTGTGTGTGTGTGTGCGTGCGTGTGTGTGCACACACACCTTGTGTTTGTGTGTGTGTGTGTGTGCATGTGCATGTTTTGTGTGTGTAATTTTGTGTGTTTAGAAGTAAGTGTACAGACATACATGCATGTGTGTGTGCTCGTGCGCGCTAGTGTGTGTGTGTGTGAGACAGAATGTAACTGTGATTCTTGAGAAAAGGAGGAAGAGATAGAATGAAAGATAAATCTCTGATATTCTGTACATTGACTGCCATGATATATGACATTCATGTGTTCATATAATGTAGAAAAATAATGGTGTCTGACAGTAAGAAAACCAAATGAGAAAAACAAAAAAAAGTTTTTACGTTTTTTTTTTTTTAACCATGTGAGAACAGTCTGTGTGTTTGACATTGAAAAGTGAAGATTGTTACTTATGACAATATGAGTACTGATTTCACTTATTTCAGAAAATGAGTCCCACGGAACAATATTTGTTGCACAGAGTACCCAAAGTTGCGACTCGGTAGAACTTGCGCGCACACATCTTGCTAAGGGTAAATCGTGGGTCTCTTCAGTGTGATAACTACATACCAGGCATGCATTTTCTTTTCAAATAAGACACAGATGAATAAGGATATAAACCACCAAACTGTCTGTTATTTTAAAAGATGGATGACCAAGAACACAAATTACTAAACGGTACAATCCTCTGAAGTGAACACTAAATAACAAGTGTACGAAAGAAGTTTATCTAAGTTAGAACAGTTTTGAAATACTTGATTTAATCAGCGGAGTCAAAATATATGTTGGGTTTTAGTAAGCATAAAGAGTTGCCAGTTGGGAATGGCTAAATGATGAGTCGCCATTCTTTCCTTCCCTTTAGCTGGCCACCAGTCGCAGTCAGGCAGCCGCTCAGAATCTTGCAGTTGGAAAAGCCTGGTTTATTACAGCCGTGATCTTCCCTCTGATTTGAAGCACGTTTTCAGCATGCCTGTTTTACTATATCCAGCACTAGAAGGTTTGAAATCTTAAATGTTACATATTTTCTGCCTCAGCATATCGTAGGTGTGTGCTTAAAATGTATTTTCTTGCACTGAACAGTGTTATGAACTGTTCTCTGTTGTGCTGACATCAGTCTTTTTTGTTTTGTTTTTCATGTTTGGTTGAGCTGTGGTCTTTAGATTGGGTTTTTTTTTTTTTGTTTTTTTTTTGTTTTCAGGATAGACCATGGGTTTCAAGGTGTGGTGAAGAGATGGGGGATGAAGGGCATGCCAGCCTCTCATGGTGTCACCAAGGCACACAGAAAGATGGGCAGCACAGGGGGTGGTGGTGTAAGTTTTCCATTACCATGATTACTGATGGCTGTTCAATTTTGTTTGCTGACCTAAGCCATGTATGTGTCGCAACCACATCCACATGCATTTGATTGATTACATCCATCCCCTTAAATTTTACCTGTTTGGACTCTTGGCTTAATATATTTGATGCCAATGCATTTGATGCCTCTTTATTCTGTCGCAGAGTGAATATATTTGATGCCACTATTGTCTGTCACAATGTTACCATATTTGATGTCACTGTATTCTGTGGCGATGTAAATTTCTTTGATGCAACTGCACTCTGTGGTAATGTTAATATATGTAATGCTACTATACTCTTGTCATGATGTTAATATATCTGATGCCACTTACTCTGTCACAGTGTTAGTATATTTGATACCACTGTACTTTGTCACAATATTGATATATTTGATGCTACTACACTCTGTCACAATATTGATGTATTTGATCTCACTGTACTCTGTCACAACATTATTGTGCATTTGATGCCTTTGTTCTGTTTCCTGGAGGAACAGCGTTAAAGGGGACAGGAGGTGGGGTGGGCAGCAAACCAGGATAGATTTTTAAAATGGACTTGTTTCATCAGTTAAGAGAAGAAAAAAATGAAATCACTGTTCAGCTTCTGAGTGGATGGTGGTATGTCCATTTGTTTCAGGACAAATCCAATATATGGAAAGGCAAGAAAATGCCCGGTCACATGGGAAACCGGTGGAGGATACTGAAGGGCCTGAAGGTAATGTATGATGCTGTCAAAAGCTGTAGTCCTAGTGTGTTCAAAGTGAACACAGGAAAAGAAATTACTGTTTCACCGAACAAAAGAGACAAATTACAAGACAAAACATGACGTATTTCGACTTCTTTGCTCTTCTTCAGACAAGATAGACAGTATTCAAGGCATTGAAAATGAAGAGAACATACAATCACTTACTTCCTCAAACTGGGGGCAAAATGGATGTGGCATTCTTGAATGTTGTCTGTTGTGCCTGAAGAGGACCAAAGAGGTCGAAACACCTCATGTTTTGTTTTCATTATTTGTTGTGTCTCTTTCGTTTGGTGGAACAGTAATTTTCTCTTTTAAGTTTTTGTTTCAGTTTCCACCTGTAGTCACCTCACTTTGACACTGACCAGCGTCTTTGTTCCAGATATCTATGGTCTTTCATGTTCTTGATGGTTTAGAGAATTGTGGTATGTGGAAGATTCATTCCAGATGGAGCACTTTGTTGATGAATTGACCCTGTGGAACAAAGATATGGAGGTTTTTTCCATCTGTTATTTCAAAACAAAACAAAAAGTGTGGGAACAAACCTTTCTGATGAAACTGACTGTTTACCACTCAGTTTTTTGTCATATTTTGTCTTCATGCTTGGCAAGAACACAACAAACTAAAATCAAAGAAATAAATACTCCTCTTAGATCTAGAAATAAAGTTCTTGAGTGGTAATCACACTTGAAAACCTTCTTCAGGTTCTTGTTGTGGTGCAACAGCGTGGGTATTTTTACCAGAGATCAGCATCTCTTGCTACCCTTCATATGCAAAGTCTTGCCTGGCTGAATCTGCTTCCTCGACAACATGCTGATGCATAGGAACAACAGTGGGGACTTACAGATAAGAAACGGGAATGAGGGGGGGGGGGGGGGGGGGGGGGGGGGGCTTTGGGGGATGGAATTTTGTCCTCAAGTATGTCGGTAAACCAGGTATGAAAGAAATGTGTGCTGGAGCAGTCTGTTCTGACTTTTGTTATCGCAAGATCAGGGACACAATTCTTTTCCAATGTGATCATGGTATGGAAAAATAAATGGCCACCCCAACACTCCACTCCAACCCTTGTTTTTACATTAAAAAACAAACAAACAACTGGGAGGCTTCTTCCCACCCCCCCCCACCCCGACCCTTCTCCCCATGCTTTTACAGAAATCTGAAAGAAAATGTTTTGCAGAATTTCACTCATCCTGTTTGGTTCATTCATGCGAAAAAATGCACATAAACCGATAGTAAAATGCCTAAAGTTCAAGCCATTGCATTGCAATAACATTTATTAACGGTGACATCCACCTTCTTAACTCTCTACATATTTGTCATCTTCAGCGTAGCACTCCAGAGATCAAGTGTCAGTGGAATACAGTTCTTATTATGTTTAGAAATTCAGGGTTCGTACAGAGTCCTGGAAGTCTGGAAAAAGTATGGAAAAATGAAAAAATCATTTCCAGGGCTGGAAAAGTCTTGGAATTTTTTGTAATTGTGGCCATGGGTCTGGAAAAGTCCTGGAATTTTGTAAAAGCTGTGCAAACTTTTCATGATGTCGAATTTTGCATTAAGTTTCATTACAAAAACATTGAAATAGGAATAAAAACAGAAATTAAATCACGCACAATGATCGCGGATTTGATTTCCTCTGGCCGGAGGTTTAGCAGACTACATTTTTTTTTCTGCAGAGTAGCTCCCCTTTACTGTGAAAAGCGTTGCGCATTCTCAGTTGGTACCATTGCTTAACTTCTTTTGAGTCAACAGCGCTAGCGAGGGAAAATAGCATCAAAGTATTAGAAACGTGGGAAAATGTGTGTTTAGCCAAGCCTGGCTGGCTAGACAACACAAATGGATTGCTTCTGCTTCCGATGGATGCAAGACAAAAGCATGGTGCCTGCTGTGCAAGAAAGACTTCGACATCGTGAACATGGGCGAGCTGCTCTGAAAAACCACGCGGCAGGCAAGAAACATCAAGAAGTGATGCAGCTTTCAGACAAAACCACTCGGACTCCAACAGTGACCGTGACTGATTATTTTTGGCCCAGGGATTGTCAAGGGTTTTTTTTTTTTATTCAGTATGGGATGTGATCATGCATTGAATGGGGTGGGGGTGGGGGGTAGAGAAAATCAAAGGGCCCAAGGGCGTTACACTATTTTAGACACATACATACACACACACACACACACACACACACACTGTCTCTAACGAACTCTGTCTCTCTCTTTCTCTCTTTCTCTCATCAAAAAATTTTCAAAATTTAAATACGAAATTGAATAGAGAGCACATTGGGCTTGTAAGTACTCAACCATGTTGTACATCCAAATTAAAATGAAAGGACAGTTGAGAGGCCGCGAGGTCTAGTGTCCTAATTACCTGACCTGACCTGACCATATCTCTCTCTCTCACACACACACACACACACACACACACACACACACACACACACACACACACACACACACACACACACACACACACTCTGTCTCTCATACTCCTACACATATGCGTACGCGTGCACACACACACACACACATACACACACACACACACACAGTCTCTCTCACATACATAGACTCTCTCTCTCTCTCTATCTCACACTGTCTCTGTCGGTCTGTCTCTGTCTGTCTCTCTCTGTGTCTCTCTGACTTTTTTACGCATGTACACACATGCGTACATACACACACACACACACACACACACACACACACAATTTTTTTGGTAAGTATTGAATGCCCCGCTATCATGAAATCAGTTCTTTTCTGATGTGTTTAACATGGTAATCACATACAGAGGTGCACACACACACACTTTCTGGGGTCTGGGGAAAATTATGAAAAGCCCTGGAAAAAAGTCCGGAAAAAGTATGGAATTTTGTTAGGTCACATCTGTGGGAACCCTGGAAATTCGTCAGGTGAGACACAGTCAGTGTCTGCCAGTGGCATTATTCTTTGCCTCAAGGTGTGAAATGCAAAAAATGTCAGTTTATTTCTTCAGACTTCAGCACATCGAAAGATAAGTTCATGTGCAAAATAGTTTCCCAGCATATTGCTTATGAAAGAATGTCAGATGGGCAATGCAAGAAGCGCCTGCTATGTTTTCTTTTTCCCCCGAACAGAAAATTAATGGCATTTTGCAAACCCCACCTAATATATGCATGTGGCCCGTGCTGGCATGCTTTGTGCGCTTTTAAGTGCCATTTTAATCCTAATGCTTGCTTTTCCCTGAATCTGTGTTCCAGTTCTGTCATCTGCCATGTCAGTCCTCAGCCACAACTGTTCATGCATTTTTTATTGGCATTTTTTTGGTCCAGCTGCTAAGAAAGTGTTTAGTGTCAGCAGCAAATGTTTATTTGACAAAAAAAAACCACACACACAAAAAACCCATACTGAATGTGTTATGGAAATATTCAAGCTGCAATTTAAATTGTAGAAAATAGAATTCAAGCATTCATTATTTAAGCTCTTCAAATTTTTTTTAGCATACTGATGTAATCACATTAAGTTGTTATTCCCTTATCAGATCTGGCGCATCAACACAAAGTACAACGTGCTGTACGTCAGTGGCCCCAACCTTCCTGGTCACACGCACAGCGTTGTCAGGGTCTACGACACCATTCTGCCCACACGTCGTCCAAGGCCAGAGAACCACCCTCCATGCCCGACCTGGACAGGGGAGGGCGACTCCCAAGACTTGCCCATGGAGTTCTTTGATGAAGAGCTCCACAGTATGAGCAGTCCGTCACTGACCTTTGAAAGTTGATCGTGTTCAGCAGAGTGAACATGTTGTCCTGTGATGCTGTCCGTAACACTGTTATCTGTATGTTTATGAGTGATGTTGGTGTGATTGTGTAACATGCTTGCTAGAGAGGGGGTAATGAAGAACTAGACCCTTCCAAATTTGCTGACAAAATTTTTAAAAAGAAGGAAAAAACCCAGCTCAGGAACTTTCACTAGGGAGTGTTAACAGACAAGGCATTGTTGCACAGCATGCTATCGTTCAAAGCAATATCCTGCTGTGACGGTATATGCAGAATTACCCTTCTCTCTGCGTTGATGGCATTCTGTGTCCTAACAGCGCTTTTTGAACACATGCACTGCTGCAAGTGTGTTGATGCTTTGAGACCATCTGACTGCAATCAGAGCAGATTGGGATTTATTGATCGGATGAATGTTTTACCTTTTTTTTTCTAATTTGTGTTTTTCTAAATGAATTTGCATGGATTTTTTTTTTTTTTTGACAGTGTGACAGCCTAGGTGATTGACAAGGGATGGGTGAGATGTAATATGTACTCCTTATGCTTGGCTTGGTTCCAAACAAGAAATGAGATGATGTACTGTAGTGTATGGTCCATATCATGTTTCTTCCGTTGAACAATAAAATGGAAGGAACCAAGCAAATTGATGCTCAGTTTTGAATTGCTTCTCAGTGCTGGCGTTAACCGCCATTCTTTCTTTTCTATCTTATCTTCTCTGCCATCTCTGTGGCATTGCACTCACATTGCTCATTCTGCATCCTCCCTATCCCTCCCCCCCCTCCCCTATCCACAGCCAAAGCCCAGTCTGTCCTCCCCACACTTCCAGCACTCTTCAGTCCACAGGAAGAAGTCCAGTGGAGACACTGCGCTGCTGCCGAGTCACCTATATGTTCAGTGGTGTTGTTCTGATCCAACATACACACAACACACATACTAAGCCTGCTACTGATGACAATGATTGCCTAGTGGTGGAGTCGGTGTTAGTGAGCTCTCCTTCTGGAGGGGCGCCACCATGTTCATCCAAAGACAGTCCCCATGAATCTGTGCTGATAACTAAAGCAAGATCATAGACGTAGAGAGGTAATCACAACTGGAGTCAACAAGAGAGCAGAGCACAAACAGCCACAGGATTTGATTTTCTTTTTCTTTTTTTTTTTTTTGATGATGATTGAGAAGATGAACATTATGCTACAGAATTTCATTCAGGCCTCATACTGCATGACAAGACTGTATTTGGTGCTTACTTTCAAAATACATTGCGGCAACAACCAGCCCAAGAGATACAGACACCTGCAATGTTGGTCAGAAATTTAAGCACCACTCTCAAAGAGTTGTATCCATTAAGTGGATAAAACTAGACTGAGTGGTCCCAGTCTTCCCAACAGAGCCTGTAGCAAACTCAACTGTGGGGAGTTGTCAGTGGAAGCAGAAAAATCCCAGAAATAAATGGCTCTGATGGGAAATGAACATTCAACATCCTAGTCAGAAGTTCGTGATGCTAATCATTTCACCATGGTGGCTGGTAACCATTAAAAATTAAATAAAAGTAGCCAAGCGGTGGTTTGCAAAACTTTTGTCAAGATGTGTTCGCTCAGCTAAACAGGAATTGTGATGAAAAACTAACTCCTTACCTTTTCACACATGCACTCTGATCTCGGTGAATCAAAACTCTCCCTGTAACATATAATCATGTCTGTCTTCTCTTGTCCAAAACCAAGAAATATTCTCTCCTGCTTCCCTCCTCTACTGCAACAGCTACTGCTGGCAAGACTTCCCTTTTTTTTTTTTTTTTTTACATGTACCACCCTTTCAAATGGTAGTGGAACGTCTTTTTTTTCTAACAAGTGACATTGAACATGTAGATGTGCTTGGCTTGTAGTAGTTCAGTATTGTCTGCATACTGTGATATTTTGTTCTCAGTATTACCTATTTTAACTCCTTTTCATTTAGTCTTATCATATTGGCTAAAATTTCAACACAAATAACAAATAAATACAGTGAGATTGGATTGCCTTGTCAGCATCCTCTCTCAACTGGGAACCAACCAGCTACTTTCCCATTCACTGAAACAGTTAATATTGGTGAAGAATGTTTTTATCCATTGACAAACTTGGACCAAAGCCAAAGGCATGTAAAACCTTAATCATGAAATCATAGCTTACACTATCAAAAGCTTTTTTTCAAAGTCTAAGCATAAAAGTATCCCTGTTTTTTTGAAAATGTAATCAGATAATCAAGTACATCATAAATAAGATGAATGTTATCCACCAGATATCTTTTGGGGATAAAACCAGTTTGGTCCTCACTGATGATTGGGGGAAGTACACATTTATACATGTAGATGCTATTTTATACACAAGATTCAAGAGCGAAACTGGTCTCCAATTTTTTATTTTATAAGGTCTTTGGGTTTGACGCCCTTCAGAATACATACAATAATGGCTTCTTTTTGCGTTGAAGACACTTCACTCTTATCTTATCCATCATTAGCATCCACTCTTACGATGTATGGACCAAATTGTAGCCAAAAATTCTGCCATGAAGCTGTCGCTGCCAGGACTTTTCATATTATGCATATGTTTTAAGAGCAACACCACTATCTTGTTGGTAAATGTTTGTGATTTGAGGTGCAAACAACTGTGATTACTTGGTAATGAGTAATATCTAATCACTAGCGCTTACGCGCTTAAACCCTGTCTCGCCCCGGTGAGTTTGTCTGCTGTGTAGTGTTCCGATGTCCAGTTTTGCGTCTGTGGACAGAAATTGCATCACGACGCAATGCGTCACGTGATCGCTGACCCAACATTGCTGTCTGTAGGCCACCAAGGATGCTTGATACCAAATTTGGTGGCGATTGGCCTAAAACTGTGGCCGTGTATAAGCGAACAGACACACAGACAGACAAACTGAGCTTTATATAATAGATTTTTGTTGCACTTAATCAAATATGAACTGGAATTTGTGTTCATTATGTCTGGTTTGTACTCTCTGAATTCGAAATAAAAACACCCCCCCAGAAAAAAAAAATTTTTAACTGCTCCATTCACTCTTTCCTTTCCATACATTTGTTTTGTCAGATTTTCTTTCGACTTCCTTTTGCTTCAAAGGGGGGGGGGGGGGGGGGAGTGACAGTGACAACGCATGTGTAAATATGCACAAGCGCCTCTGTGTGCATGTGTGTGCATGTGTGTGGGGGGGGGGTGTGGGGGGGGGGGGGGGGGGGGGGAGGACGGGGTGGGGGGACAGTGGGGGCGGGGGGGGGGGGTGGGGGGGGGGGGGTCTGGGTGGGGGGGATGGTGGTGTCAGAGTGAATGGGTGGGGGGTTGGTGGGGTGGGTGGGGGGGGGGGGGGGGGGGGGGGTGGGGGGGTGTGGGGTGGAGTGTTGGGTGGGGGGGTGGGGATGGGGTGGGTGGGGGGGGTGCAGGGGGGCAGTGTGTTGCATGTGTGTGTAGTGCATCTGTGTATGTGACCAAACTGTGTGTGTGTAGAAACTGAATGATACCACTGCAATGAACATGTTTTTATTGTAAAACGGAATGTATTATGTTTCTACATAGATGCCTTTTTTTTACTTTTATGTGACTATGTGGAATGTCATTACTTTTATACTACACTTTTGTGACAAACAGTGTCTTTCAATAATGAACTATTACATTTCCATAATAGATTTCTCTTTATCTCTCTACCTTTTACTAAAAGTTACAAAAATTAAAGAGTGGTCAGATCGATATTCTGGTAGAATATCTGCATCTGTTGCATTGTTACACAAAAAATCAGAAAAAAAAAGAAAGAAATCTAAATGACTTTGCTGGCATGAGTTATTTCTTCTCAAAGTGGTACCAACGTAATTCAGGGCCGCCAGATGTCAGTTAAATCTATATTGTCCGTCATGTTCTGTACTTGCACTTACGCGTTAGGATTATTGTTATGTCTATAATTGTAACAGTCCAAAAGTGTAGTCACGGACCAAATTCCAGTCACCTCCAATAATGACATTTTCGGCTCCAACTTCCCTAATATGTTCTTCCAGCTCTACGTAAAACTCAGGCTCATCACGATTGGGCCCATAAATACTAGCAATAAGACATTCTTTGTCCATTCTAACTGATGCAAAAATATAATTACCTGCAGTGTCTTTGTAAAACTTTGTTTACTGATAGTGACTAACGAAAATCATATTCATATTCGATTAATTACAACAAAGTGACCGGACGTAATTCATTAACAAGTTATCATTGTTATTTGTACATCAAATCACAAAGAGAATTATCTAAAATCAAAACAAGGTTTAGGAGAAGAGAAATCAGAAAAGCATAAGCAACAACAACAACAAAAAACAAACAGACAAACAACACACACAAAAAATAGACAGACAACAAAAACGTACAGATGGCTGCTGTCATAGCCTTTGTATATAATGAGCAACTTGTGTTCTACTCCAGTAACACATCAAGTATGGAATCCATTGTGCCCCAGAATTTCCAGGGACATGTCAAAAAGAGCAACATACTTTTTCTGTTTCATATCTTGCTTTCAAAAATACAATAAAGATTTGAACTGATGGTAAACTCTTTCTATATTTACATTTATAAAAAGTAAAAATTTGGCGAGTGGCAGGATTAGGGTCAAACGTTCTATCAGATTTAAAGTTACAATCACAACCAAACAGAACACATTTTCATCAAGCAGCAACAGTTTATAATATTTTACATTTTTCTGTTTACCACATTTTGAAACTAAAGTTTTGTACATACAGGTAGTGCCAAAATATATGTTGAATGTTTTCTTTTTCTCTCTCTCGCAAGAAGATCATTTTGCTGACCTCTTCAATTCCCATGTTTTGCAAAGTAACATTAGTTGCCAATATTCTGTTAATAATTCTCATTTGAAACCATCTTAGTTTAATGTCTTTTTTATCTGTCGGACTTTGTGAAAAGTTTTAATCTATATAACCTCCTTCTGTAGCCTTGCATTCCATTTCTGGCAAAAACTTGGTTCTGTTGGGTCTTAATTTAATGAATCGTAGTAATGGTGAGGCTTCTCTTGAAACTGAACAGATTTCAGTCTTCCAACTTCATCTGTCGAGTGTCCACAATCATCAGGTTGATTATTCTGACACCTTTTGGGAGGTTGATGCAAAAACAAATCAAAACAAAACAAACCTATTTACTGCAGGAGGCTGCTAGCTCTTGACCTGAATAGGTCAAGTGTGTCTCAGTTTAATAATTTACCACTCGTCATACTTTCCTTACGGTATTTCATTTCTAGTCCAGTTTCTTCTCTCTCCGCGATTACTTTTCACTGCACTAACATAGCCATTATATGTACAAAATCTGTACTGATACTATAATTATCGCAAAACACTGGAAACTCAAAAATTCACTGTTCTCATCCAGAAGATTCCATATGCAGAATACATCGTTTTCAAACCAGTTTTTATCAAAGGTTTATTTTGCCCCCAATTTTTATGTTGGAATTACAAAACAGAGGCTCTGGACAGAGTTCCTCCACAGTTTTTAACACATACAATCTTACCAATTTTCTATATAAGTATTCAATATATCTCTCAAGAAGTTATTCAGTTTAATCGCGCTCCTTGGCAGATTGGATCTTTGTTTATTGATAGTTTCCTCCGCTTTTTGATACACTGAAACAAGTACTTTCTTCCATCTGTGTTTACTTGATAAGATTTTTACGAATCCAAGTTACTTTTAAAGCATTTATATTGCTTCTTTATGTTTTGGTATTCAGACCTCCACCCCCACCTCCCTGCACTACGCTTTTCACAGACGTTTTTCCTACTGATTCTGTCTCATTTTTTTTTTCCCAAACAAACTTAATATAAAGTTTCTGGATTTCATCAGTTTATAAATCTGGTGGGTTTTCACATGTAAACCATAAGATAACCCCAAATTTTTATTGTTGGAGGGTTTCCATTTTAAAATGTTTAAAAAAAAAATAAAAAAATTCAGCATATGCTTAAACCAGTCGAACGTAGGTGAAGGTTCGTTTAGAAGGGGG
>JADBJO010002444.1:0-100000 GCA_016801955.1 Conus betulinus
TTTATTCATATTTTCATTCTTTCGGTGTATGACATGTGTATACATGTCAACAGCCAAACTTGCCTCCTCTCGCGAAAGCTGATGATGTGATAAAGCCTATGTGAAATGTTATGCATCGTGTTCACTCGCAAAAAACTACGGTTTAGAGTCTCATTCGAAGGGTTTTTGGGAAGTGGAATCAGAACCGATATTAACTCCCGAGAGAAAAAATCTGGCTATACTGAAACACCTCTGCAGAGATTCGAACCTACAACCCCAAGATCATGAGTCCAGGGCTCTATCATATGAGATATTCTGTCTGCCCTCCATGATGCTCATGCGAACTGAAAATTATGTGTTGGTGTCATTGTCACCCTGTTTGTCACAAAACAATGGGACATCAAACGTTGACAATGTTACTATGATACACCAGACAGACAATAACATGGTCGGCATGCATTTGTTAGTATAAATCATCAAAGGGTGGCCTACCTCAACTTGTAAACAGCAGTCCTGGTTCAGTAAATCCAGTTTGGGGTGTCACAAAGTGTCACATGATTGTCACATACTCAAACATGCGGCCAGGTAAAACTTTACGGTTTTTTTGTTTTTTATCCTAAAAGGTGTGTTTGTCACTACTTAACGATTTTCAACACCGGACTATACAGTCACAGAAAGAAGCAAACTCCATTATTTACACTCTGATGTGGTGTCTGGTCACACACAGCAGGAAGGTGAGTGTCACCCCTGTCACATGTCACAATATGGTAAAACACTACTCTTGATCCATGGTTTCTACCATATTTGCCGCATGGCAGAAACTGTGGTTTCGACATCACCCCACTGATCCATGGCTCGCTAAACCGAAGATCTGTCGACCAGTAGCACCAGAGTCTTGGCAGACGTTAGATTCCATCATGACGAGCACAACTATGTATGCGCGCATCTCAGCAGGTGTCATATCCTGCCAAAGTGGGTCAAGTTGCCCCCGCTTTTTGTCATCTGCTGCCTGGCGTACAGGTTCGTCTGGTCAGCAGCCGTAGTAAAAAAAAAAAAACGTGAAACGGGAGAAGAGAAAAAAATAATCCAGAGGTGTAGCCGTGTCTGGCAAATCATGATCTGGCCCAGTCTCCTCCTCAAAAAGCTGAACTACAGGTGTGGAAGTGGCCGGTCGCCACGTGGTCACAAACGCAGACAAAGGCACACATCATCATTCATCACTTTCTTCACCTTCTTCTCCCTCTTCTTCCTCTCAAACATCCACATCACTTTCATTTAACTCCTCTCTTTCATTTCTTTCTACTTCTTGTAGTATTTCATCCAACTCCTCTTCATATAATCCTAAAAATCGCCGTCAGTAGAAGCGCTAGCAGACGCCATTTTCAGAAACAAGGCGATGCCGTCTGCAGCAATGGAATGCGGTCAGTTCACGACCCTAGTCTTTGTGAATGAATCCTTTCCCACCCCACCCCATACTACTGCTAAGATTTCATTGGACACCTCTCAGGGATGCACGTTTATTTTTGGCCAGTCTTGACTTAAAACGTGGTCGCAGTGTGCGGAACGAATAGCAGGGGAGACAAACACAGCGGCCGGATACGGGCGAAACGAATGCAAGAGGGTTAAACAAGAAAAAACAAAAACAAAAAAAGAAAAGAAAAAAAAAAGAAAGGAAAGTTTGATATTCTGCTTTGGTGGATGGTATTTAATGACCAATGACTAGTTACCACAATCACTGCATCCCCTTTCCCCATATCCAAGTTGCACACTCTGTTACCAGCACTTACTTCTCCTCCCTTCCCCCCACCTGAAACGCACTCTCTGTTACCAGCACTTACTTCTCCTCCCTTCCCCCACCTGAAACGCACTCTCTGTTACCAGCACTTACTTCTCCTCCCTTCCCCCACCTGAAACGCACTCTCTGTTACCAGCACTTACTTCTCCTCCTTCCCCCACCTGAAACGCACTCTCTGTTACCAGCAGTTACTTCTCCTCCTTTCTCCCACCTGAAGCGCACTCTCTGGTACCAGCAGTTACTTAGCCTCTCTGAGCCCCCCTTCCCTACATCTTGTGTAGTTTGAGATGCTGAATTGAAAGAGCCATGACTTACAGAACAGAAACGTAAGTCACACAAACAGCTGACATAGTGCAACAGAAATTCATTCTTCTCTCTCTCTCTCTCTCTCTCTCTCTCTCTCTCTCTCTCTCTCTCTCTCTCTCTCTCTCAAGAAACTACTTCTTCCTGCAGAAAAGCTATATCTCTTTACAATCTGGTTCTTTTCATTTTTCGCTTTCTTTTTAAACAACTGCATCTAAAAAAAATATTGTTTCTCATAATCTAGGAATATGATATGTCTGTACCTTTTTTTTTTTTTTTTTTTTTTTTTTTTTTTTTTTAATCTATTCTTTAGATTCACAACAGATGCGTTTTACCTTCAGCCTCTGGTGTATACATGCATTGCAGAGAAATTCAACATTTCATGTGGTTACTCATCATAAACACAGTCCAGAAACCCAGGAACTTGGCAAACCTCCCACACCCCACCTACCCCAGTCCTCTTCCACACACCTCCCTCTCTACCTGCTCAAAAAAAAAAAAATAATAAATAAATAATAACAATAATCCTTTGACAAAGAAACGTTCAACAACAATATAAAATACCCCTGCCCTCTTCCACCAAAACATGCTGGTTTTTCTGATTTCAGGTGCACCAAGTCTATGACAGAGAGTCAAAGAACCAAGGATATACACTTGATGGAGACAATGCACTGATGGAGGAAAAAAGGAAAAAAAAAAAAAAAAAAAAAAAAAGAGCGATAAACCATGAAAGCGCTAGACATGAGAGAGAAGGCTGCCTCCTTACCTGGCCTGGGCTCCATACTGTTGGGCATGGGGATCTGACCAGCCGCTGACCCTGGGGGCTGTCGAGATAAAGGAGCAATGCCATGCTGCGTCAGCTACAGGTAAAACAGCAAACACCCATCTTCTAACCTGCTAATCATCCATCCGGATTATGTTCAGCTTGCTCTACTTTGGTTTGAGGCCTGGGTAGCTTGGACATGGTGAAAAGGGAGTACGGTCTTTTGTGGGCCTGGTGTAAAGGGTTAGCTTGTGGAAGGGAGGTTCGATTCCATTCATGCTGTTTATAGCCAAGCCGACCACAAGGGTTCTTACCGGAGGCTGATGGCGAGTTGGATTTAGGACATTTCTTCTCTGTGCCTCCATCAACAGGTACTTAATTAATTTTTATCACAGCATAAATGTTGATTAACCTAGAAAATTATACTTCAGATAACCGAGCACTGGTCTCTGCCTCTATCAGCAGGAAATTAATATCACAGTAGTCTTAAGTTAATCTTCTGAGCACTGGTCTCTGCCTCTATCAGCAGGAAATTAATATCACAGTAGTCTTAAGTTAATCTTCTGCACACAATTACCTGCACTTATTTAGGCCAAAAACATTCAACAAGAGAAGTAACTCCATAATTTGAACATGGTTACTCAATTCAAAAATTGATTTACAACAGAGGAAAGAAAATAATGAAATGAAAATATATGCTGCTACATGATAAGTTTTAAGAATGTCACACTAGCCAATTACTTGAAAAAAAAAAAAAAATCTTCTTATTCAGACTTTCTTCCAAATCGTTGTTTATCATGCCTTTTACCTCATCCCAATCGAAATATTGGTGACTTTCAGCTTCATTAGCCTGCACTTTCAGCAAGTCTTCTGCCATAAATCCTACAATCTACTCATCTTCATCACTATCACCCATGACAGAACACCAGAGCGAGATTAGCCATTTTGAAAAACAGCACTTCAATCACAAAACTTCTTCATAAAAAAAAAAATCATAACTCAAGAACTACAGCACATACTGATTCACGCCTTTTTTTGCAAACAGAAGTGGATTGAAAAAGGAAAAATGTTTCTACAAGAAACATGGTGGCGCCCATTGTTGACACATGGTTTAGCTAGAGTTCGTGGGCGTTGTATGCACAGCCACTGTCGACTTTTTATTGGGCGCTGGCGGGTGCTATGTGGAGAAGAGGGTTCAGTTAAAACTGAACACTACGCCCAAGGTAAAAAGGGCGCTACCCACTCTATGCACTGCAAATGTATTCCAGAATGCTGGGGCAAGTTTACCTTTCCAGACAAAAGAATAACCCCTCCCTGACACTGCCTGCATTACATACATATTTCAGAAAGTTTACACCAACATTTTATCAGCAGCATATCCTGGTCCTGACGATAAAAAAAGCATGGAATTTGGCTAAAACTATTCTACCCGAATCTTACACTGCCCTGCCAAATCCATTCTATGTCTAATCACTTTGGAGCTTTTTTTTTTTTTTGGGTTTTTTTTTAGTTTAGCTTAAAACAAATCAGTCATATATTTACAAATATTTGCGGTTCTTTCCTGGGAAAACAAAACCATAACACCTGCAGAACTATTAGGCATGATTCTTGTCAATGATGTTTTGCTTTTTTTTTCTCTCTCTCTTCTTCTTTTTTTCTGTTTCTTTCGCTTTTTTTTTTACCATTTATATTTGGGAATCATGAAACTTTGCAGAATGTAATAACCAATGCTACTTGAAAACTAAACAAAAAAAAAACAGTTAAAATACATTCAAATATTTACATCAAATAAGACGCACTGAAATAATTTTTTTTGATTAAGTCAAAAACTCTGCATACTTTATGAAGATAAAATTATTTCAAAATATTCATTTTGTACTATCAAGTTTTAACTGGAAAAAAAAAAAAAAAAAAAAAAAAAAAAAAACCAAGAATAAAACAAACAATCAAATCTGGCAAGCTCTATGAATGAGAAAATACATTTTAAAAATCAAACAAATACGCTTGATTTTTCCCCAATACCTGCCTAAGAATACTAACACACACTCTCTCTCTCTCTCACACACACACACACACACACACACACAAGAGACAGAGAGAGAGAGAGAGCAGAGAGAGACAAAAGACTTAAAGCGAAGGAGACACCGTGACTTACGCCATTGAACTCGTTGGGCATTCGAACCGGAACACGGGGCCCTCCTGGGTATCTGGGGGACATGAATGGCTGCAACACACAATGATCATCAGCCTGAGACACAGCTACCGCCAGACCATGGCTGCCAAACAAACAATGCCCAATGCAAAGTCACCCCCATCTCCCCTCACCTCCCCCTCGACAAGACCCGACTGTCTACATCCTCAATATGCACATATGGGAGGTAAAAACAAGTTACAAGCACAGCCCGAGGTGGTTCCCTGTACTTAAAGCTTTGGATCTTCACTGTAGCGTCGGTATTTATCCCTCGCCGTCTTGCCCCTACACATGATGCCCCAGCACAAACCAGACACACAGAGGAATTGTTCCCTAAGATACATGACATGAGTGATGCTTAGCAAATACAGGAGAAGACCCTTCCCAGTAAAGACAGATAAAACCCATTCATTATAGACTGGGTTCCTTGAAATACTGTTGTGTATGTGCATGCTGGTTCTTCCTTTAAGACCAGCTCAATCCGTCTACAGACTTGTACTCTTCTCAACCATTACTTTTCTTCATGCCCAGCTTGACTGATTTCTCTGTAAAGCTCCCCTCCCTTTACAGTCCCGGCTTCTTTGAGCATGAGGTCAGACTGATCACCCTGTAAACCTTCCCTCCTTTAGAAGTCCTGGCTTCTTTGAGCATGAGGTCAGACTGATCTCCCTGTAAACCTTCCCTCCTTTAAAAGTCCAGGCTTCTTTGAGCATGAGGTCAGACTGATCTCCCTGTAAACCTTCCCTCCTTTAAAAGTCCCTGGCTTCTTTGAGCATGATGTCAGACAGATCACGCTGTAAACCTTCCCTCTTTTGAAAGTCCCCGCTTCTTTGAGCATGATGTCAGACAGATCATGCTGTAAACCTTCCCTCCTTTAAAAGTCCCGGCTTCTTTGAGCATGATGTCAGACAGATCACGCTGTAAACCTTCCCTCCTTTAAAAGTCCAGGCTTCTTTGAGCATGAGGTCAGACAGATCACCCTGTAAAACCTTCCCTCCTGCAAAAGTCCAGGCTTCTTTCTGGATTTTTACTTGTCAAAAGCATGAGCTTCAACTGTAGTTATGTCCTAAGTCTTTCAATCATGATAAACTCCCAACTGTTTATCTTCCTAGTTCTCCTCATTAAAAAAAAAAAAAAAAAACGGATGGGAATGTTCTGCCCCATTGTCTTCAATTATCTTTCTTGCTCAGCAGCAGTTGATTATGATGAAAAGTAATGCTTGCTTCATCACCCATACATTCATTGAATCTATATGTCATCTGCGTCCATCATACAGAATCAGCATCCTCAACAAAAATCAAAATCACTTAAAGACCCAAAGGGTTATCCATCCTCGCAAAATGACAAGCTAATGACACTGATCTCAACCATACTCTAAAAAAGAAAATCAATTTAATTACACATACTATACCCTGGCTCACAAATGTAATAAGCCACAGTGGTTTGCTATCCCTGCCTCCTACACAATAAAATCTGTATAGACAAGAACCCGGAAAGGGCCTCATGTCTTGTGCTTGCCCATAGCCTTCCTCTTTTCTCAGCAGCCATTTCCCCGCTAGCGTCATGTACTCCAAGCAGCGAAGTATTTTTGTACTTTTTCTCACAATTGATCGATTGTTGCTGCTGATTTTGGTGTTCTTGCATATGCTTTCGCTTACGTGAGAAACGTCTGTGAAGCGGTTGGGTGGCAAAGCCAGGGTTCGGAAGATTTTGTCCCTCGATCTCTCCAACTCGCACGCTGGTGCTTTTTCTGGCATACCAGAGCTCCTCTCTCTTTTTCTTCACCAACCAGCTGCTCTCTGCCCCCCCCCCCCCCCTCACATTCTCACAGTGCTCCGCTGCCGTTTTTTCAGGGGCCCCCTCAACTCAGCTGCGGTTCTGTTGTGGTAACGGCAAGCCCATGCCTGTGCACGGATGCAATTGCGGTTCTTCGATCCCAAGGATAAACACTGCCAGCAATGACATTCTGAAGGCTTATGGCCGAATTCTTCACCCTCTTTAAAGGCTCAGGCAAATTTCTGAAGGCTTAGCCCCGCTCTTTTCGCCCAATGTCAGCCGTCTCTTTCCAGCCGCCCACGCCAAGGGAGTCAACAAGCCCTGTACAGTTATCTGACAGTCTGCCCTGGTTGTCTCCCTTTCTCTGCCCTTGGCTTCGCCCTGGCTCCTACCTCTGTTTCCTATGTGGGACAGAGTGTGTGGTTTCCATGGCAAATGCCAGGCTACCCCCGCAGGGGGCTGGCCCCTCAGGGTACCCCTATGCCTGCTTGGGCCAGCAGGCACAGCTTCTGCCACCCTCGGGCCAGCAGGCACCGCCCAAGCCCCCCTCTGCAGTAGGGCAGAACCCCTCAGCCTTGGGCGCCATGAGTCCCTCACATGGCTCAATGGCAGCATCTCTCTGCCATGGGACTTCCTAAGCCCCATGCCCTGGGGTTTCCCTAGTGGCCCAGTTTTGTGCCCCGTGCTCCAGCAGCACAGGCCTCTCCTTCACCTGCCCCCAACCCAGTGGCAGGCCCCTCCCCACGGGTTCCCACACAGGGTCAGTCCATCAGGGACCATAAGGTTTACCCCACGCTCATCCACACCGAGGTCCGTCGCCTCCTCTGCCTGCAGTTCTGAGCAGGCATACTCAAGAGTCGGAGGATGAGGACCCGATACCCTCTTCCTTCTCCTTCAATGACTCTGTGGCCCATCTGGCTTCCTATGTACCAGGAGTCGTGTCCACCTCTCAAGATACCCGGGTTAACCAGGGAGCCCTCCTTCCGGGTAGTGCTACTCTGCATTAGTGAGCCTCGGTGTAGAATGTGTATTTAAATGGAAACTTTCCTTCTGAAATTACGTTTAATCTAACATACTTACCATGGCTCATGCAGAGTCCCTCCCTTCCTCCACACCTTCCTGGTTCCCTTAGGATTTCACAGTCATGGTATTAGTTACCTCGAAAAGAGGAATGATCTGGGCATGCACAAGACACGAGGCCCTTTCGGGTTCTTGTCCATACCAACTTTATTGTTTAAGAGGCATAGCAAACCGCCGTCGCTTACTGCATTCGTGAGCCACGCAAGTATGTTAGATTAAACATAATTTTAGAAAGAAAATTTCCTTGAATAACAAAATCTACTGCTTGCTTCTAACACAAATAAAACCAGAAACAGCTGTTCTGAGCATGGACAGGACAGCGAGAGGGGGAAACAAGTCAGAATTTGTTCCACAGGCTCGAAGACCTGGGAGTTCATCTAATCTGTAATGTGATCATTGCTAAAGTATAGTTCCCTGAGGCCTGAAGGGGGAGATGGGGGTGGGGGGTGGGGGCCAGTAGCCAAATGAAAATGCTTCATTAGCCTGATTTCCCTGGGAACAGCAAGGAGATGGTCTCGCTGGATTGTATTGCAATCGACAAACAGGAAAATCAGGAAGATAAACCAGCACAAAATGCCCCCCCTTCCCCAAGAACAACATTCAACACACACCCCATACCCACACCCACAACACACACACCCCCCCCCCCCTCATTTGTAAAGAACAACATTCCCTTGATAACTTGTCCCTCGAAAGGTTTCATACTTTATTTCTACACACACACACACACACACACACACTACCCTTCCCCTCATTTGTTTAAGAGTTCTTGGAAACCTATTATTTCTTTGACAAATCATATCGCTATTCTTCTTTCCTTTTGCTCAAAACACATTTTGCCTAGTAACTGAAGCAATCATGACTAGAATTGGTGAAGGAATGTTTTCTTTTCCTGAATATACCTTGTCAATCCAAAGATCCATCTCAATTATACCACTCATTACATCACATCGCAGCAGAGAGAAGACCTTAGAGCTGATTAACTCTGTCAAATGTATGACTTATTTCACTCTATCAGGTTCCAAATTCCTGTTAAGCCATTCAAAAAACAGCTGTGTGCCAAGAACCAGTTAGAGAAGGTGTGGGAAGAAGAAAAGGCTAGAGTAAAAAGTGTTAACAATGTGCTTATGATTCAGATTGAACCTTCCAGATCCCAACCCATCAGTCCATAATGCTGACCACTGTACAACAATGGCTTGCTGACAATCGTTATATGCCATTTCTAAATGAGCTGAAGCAAGGCCCAAGGACCACATTTACAGGTGGTCTTCTTCCCATTATCAAATAACTGAAGAAAAGAATCTGAAAAATAATGTTAGTAATACAGCAGAACAGAATCTTATCTGCTCATCAAAAGAGTATTCATCAGATTTGTTTTGATTATTCAGCAATCGTAGGACCCTTTCAGGTCCTTTTCAAACCTTTATGGATTGAATTTGCCTCAAAAGTTTTTCAAATCCTTTGAACTTCAATGAATGGTCTTTTCATTCTAATACAAAGAAGTTGAACTGCAATTGTCTATCACATGTCTGATGTATATACCATACACGGCAGCACACCTGTTCAAACAAGACAATCTGGACACCCAATCTCACCAAGCAAAACAGAATACTCTATTCAACAGGTGTCTTAGCATGCCCCATTTTTAAATATCAAAGTTACAACTGTATGGGAAATATGTGGAAAATGCTCTTGAAGAGGGTGTATTCCAATCATTCACCCACTGGTCAAGGAGTTACTATTCACAATGCATGAAAAAAAAATTATGGTACATAATAATCAGAGGCGAGTTCGAATTCCTGTTTCCGGTCTTTCTGGACTTGTAGTTTCATCTATGTCATAGACAAGATTGGCTTGTTTAAGCCTTTGTTGTTGTTGTTGTTGTTGTTGTTGTTGTTGTTTTTAAAGAAATACACAAATAAATAAAAAACTCAAGACCGGGTTGTTAAACTTTGTTATCATCTCTGTCTCTTTTACTAAAACATAGATGTGTCATGCAACATGATCTGAAGAATTCTGAAAATTTTCCTTCCCACTGGTACCAGATTCAGCCATAGGTGACATCTTGTTTTCATGAATTGGTGGCTTCCAGAAGATCCATTTTATTGGATTTTTACCATACACTTACACTTAACTCCCATATAGGTGTCAGTCCACGTAAAATCCTTGGAAATTCTTTATATTTTTCAAAATCCTTTTTTTTTTTTTTCATCATGAGAGAAAAGGATTCAGCAAAAGTATAAATTATGTTTGACCAGTTAAAAATAATTGAAGTTACACATCTGTGACAGGGCTGCGTCCAGTGGATTTGACAAGGAAGAAGAAACAAGGACAGATGCTAACAAGACGTTGTCCTGATTCCGCCAAGACTCACAAGTGAAGGGAGGGTAATACATACCCAATACTTCTCTAATTACAGCAGCAGTTAATCTTTCTTTTATGATGCCATGACGAGCTGCACTGGTACAGTTTCATAATTTTCTGTAAGATCCTCATTCATGTTCCAATGCTGGGGATCTGGCATGCCAGTGTATGTCACCACTTGTCTGATTACAAACACAAGAACTTCAAGTTCTTTTGAGATGCTCCTGTGTTCCTTCACTGCACATTTTCATGCCATGAGAGGGAAATGCACTGCCCACCAAGGGAAATAATCATCTTTATAGAATAAACCAAACTGGGTAGGTTGAGCTCCCTTTTGTAAGAACATGCTGGAGAGGGCACACACACACTCGCACACACATCCTCTATTGCACACACACACACACACACACACACACACACACACACACATGTATGTATTTTTCATACTGACATGCAAATGCATGCATTGGCTGTTGCTTTCTTAGTGTGTTGTTAATTTGATGTTAAGGATTAATGCATTATTTTTATTTCATATTTGGTAGATTCTCGTTGATTTTCGTCACGGCTTTGATACTCATTGTTTGACAATTATCCAACATTTTTATCCATTTTCCCTATGCAACAACTAGATTTTAAACACTTGTACACACTCACACAAGTACCAACAAACACACATACATTCATATCAAACTTTTGCATGCAGTCATTTCATTCCCACTATCCCTATCCCTTCCCCTTTCTCCCATCCTTTCCCCCCTTCTAATATCAGTTTTAGTCCACAGACGTTGAAGTCAAGTGAAGTCAAGTAAACTTTATTATCTCAATTTGAGAAATTAATTTGTGGTCACACACACATTCACAGCAAATAAACAATAATTTAGCCACATTACCCATTTTCTCACATATGACATACATTCATATAGAGGAATTTGGATTTCAATTAAACATCTCTCGGTTCATGAAATCAATGGACAGGGGAATAAAACTTTGTTTAAATCTGACACTTCTGCATTTAACCGATCGATATCTTCGTCCTGACTGAAGAGGTCATACTGATTTGCAAGAATGTGGGTCTGGTCACACGTAATCTTCTTCGCTTTACAAAAACAACACGGCACCTGTATAGCTCACTCAGACTTTTTTGTCTCTCACCAACGATTTTTCCTCCCACGTTCACCACTTTCTCAAGCACATTTCTGCTCTTCACAGTCAACCCACCCATACCAACACATAAATGAGAAAGTTAGAACAGATTCCAAGAAGCATGAATAAAATGTCCGAAGAATGTCAGTATTCACATGAAATGATCGCAGCTTGCGAAGACAATATAATCTGGTTTGACATTTTTTGTGGACATACTCAACATGGGATTTAAAATTCAGCTTATTATCTATAAAAGTTCCTAAATATTTGTATGATTCAACACGTTCTACTTCAGCACCTTGATAAAAAGTGGTGGTACAGCTTTTGGATTCTTTCTAAAATCAATCAACATTTCTTTCGTTTTTGTTACATTCAGATCAAGATAGTTATGATCGCACTAGCCAACAAATCTTTGAACCTCCTTGAAGTAAACAGACTAACAACACACACACACACACACACACACACACACACACACACACACACACACGGGGAAAAAAAAAAACGAAAAATACAGGAAATGTTAAATCTAAAGAACCCAGTTTCAAAACAGAGTGACCGAGGGCGGAAAATGAAGCAACATTTAGAAAGAGAGGGAGTTAGTTACCGCCAAGGACATAGACAAAGTTTGTTTGTGTCTTGTCCTGTACTTTGTCTATGTCCTTGGCAGTAACTAACCCCCTCTCTTCCTAAATGTTGCTAGCACCCAGCTTCCCTCCAACTAAACACCCTGCAGTATTTTATAATGTTGCTAGCACCCCCCATCCCCCCCCCCCCCCCACCCCCCCCCCCCCCCCAGTATCCCCCCCCCCCCCCCCCCCCCCCCCCCCCCCCCCCCCCCAATCCCTGTTCCCCCCCCCCCTGTTGAAAAAAAAGAAAAAAAAAAAAAGAAAGAAAGAAAGGGAAGAAGGAAAAGGATGGTAAGAACTTCAATATGCTGTTGATTCCAAATATATTCCTAACTGTAAACTCTATCCAACTGACTTCAGAAACCAAGCAGAATGAAAACAAAAACACAGCAATGGTCCATTATCAACATCTCTCCAAGCTGAAAAGCCATACATAAAGTTAAGGACTTCAATATGCTGTTGATTCCCAAACTATTTCCTAACTGTAAACTCTATCCAACTGACTTCAGAAACCAAACAGAATGAAACAAACACAGCAATGGTAGCAGAAGAACCATTATCAACATCTCTCCACACTGAAAAGCCATACATAAAGTTAAGGACTTCAATATGCTGTTGATTCCAAACTATATTCCTAACTGTAAACTCTATCCAACTGACTTCAGAAACCAAACAGAATGAAACAAACACAGCAATGGTAGCAGAAGAACCATTATCAACATCTCTCCACACTGAAAAGCCATACATAAAGTTAAGGACTTCAATATGCTGATGATTCCAAACTATATTCCTAACTGTAAACTCTATCCAACTGACTTCAGAAACCAAACAGAATGAAACAAAACACAGCAATGGTAGCAGAAGAACCATTATCAACATCTCTCCACGCTGAAAAGCCATACATAAAGTCTCTATGTGTACATCAAATACAACATGTTCATAGCTATTACAAATGATAAACAGGCAAAGGCTATGTTCCCCTACCCCCCCTCCCATCTCTCTCTCTCTCTCTCTCTCACACACACACACACACACACACACACACACACACACACACACACACACACACACAGAGTCCATAATGGTAATGCACTTAAATTAATTCAACTTTTTAATATCTAAAATCATCAGTCTTATTTCAAAGAAGAAATGTTTATTCACACGCAGCTGATAAAAGATTCAGCCTAAACAGAACTGCTTGTATTTCATAATCATGCTGATGATCATATCTTGCTGTCAACAAGAAAAAAAAGACCTACAAAGAAAACACTTGCACTCCCACACACACAAAAACAATGTAGACTACAAATCAGAAGAAAGAGAAAAGCAGAAAGCTTGTTATCTCCTAAATCTATCCCAAACAGATGTGGGGATAACATGGTTTCAGCTGTTCCTAATGGAAAAAAAAGCAAGCTAATGAAGCAACATACATCCTGTGACGCTGAATTATGAATACAACATGCATCCTGTGATGCTGAATTATGAATACAACATACATCCTGTGACGCTGAATTATGAATACAACATACATCCTGTGACGCTGAATTATGAATACAACATACATCCTGTGATGCTGAATTATCATACAACATACATCCTGTGATGCTGAATTATCAATACAACATACATCCTGTGACGCTGAATTATCAATGCAACATACATCTGTGACGCTGAATTATCAATGCAACATACATCCTGTGACGCTGAATTATGAATACAACACACATCCTGTGACGCTGAATTATCAATGCAACATACATCCTGTGACGCTGAATTATCAATGCAACATACATCCTGTGACGCTGAATTATCAATGCAACAACATACATCCTGTGACGCTGAATTATCATTGCAACATACATCCTGTGACGCTGAATTATCAATGCAACATACATCCTGTGACACTGAATTATCAATGCAACATACATCCTGTGACGTTGAATTCTCAATACAACATACATCCTGTGACGCTGGATTATTACAACATACATCCTGTGACGCTGAATTATGAATATAAATGTTGCCGCATGTATGTCTGTCTGATTCCATGGTGCCCACAATTTCTACTTACACTGCTGAAATGCAGCCATGATGTCACATTACACACAAGGCTTAGCCTCCCACCTTAATAAGCTGCTACTCCCATCCCTCTGTGCCAACCTTTAGTTTTTGACAAATGCATCTTTTCTCAATCTTGTGCCAAACATTCCTTTTTCAAGATCTGTAAACAGTTCATGAAAAGGTATTCATCATGCAACAGAAAAACAGAATTCAACAGTTTTTCTTTAAACATGAAAATCCTACGTTAGTACGTATCATCATCTTTAGTGCCTTTAGCACTGAATACCCTCAAATTCATTAAACATGTTCACAGTCAGGATGAATAAACACCACTTTATTATTTCTTTATAAATTTTTACTATATTATCAGTATTAGACACAGCTAGGAAAACCAGTGTGTGCAAACAGTATCAACAAGCTAAAGGATGAATAATACTATGAATAACAAATAATCATGACAACTTAAAATGCTACCATACTCTGATTTCAATTAGACCTAGGTAAAACTGTACATTTCAAGGAACATTTGTGATTTCAATGACTACATTTTTCATATATGTAAAAACAGCATCCTGTTTTGCAAATGTGTAGACTCTGACTTAAATCTAGGCTTGGTGTCCAAGAATTACTATCTCTACAGATCAATGCCGCACTGATATGATCTGCCTGTGAAAAAACATGCAAAGGAACCTACGATAACATTCACTGCAGTGAGGACAAATATTTTAAGAGACCCAACACCACAGTATCACTAATTCATCATGAAAAGGTTACCGATCATTATTTCTTTGGAATATAACAACCGAGGTACACTAACATTTCCATTCCACATTTTCCCCTAGTGATATGTAACCATGACCTAAAATCACGGCCTCACGTTCAAGCTTCATAATGCGTCCAGAACGTCAAAAAATGACTTTAAGAGACAGCTTGTGAATAGCAGAGTCCACAATGAGTTCAACTGTTGCCAGTGTTAAGCTTTGTTTATCATCAGCTGTTCTTTAGGTCTGATCCCAGTAAAAAAAATTTTTTTTAATGGTTGACCTTGAGGTCACAAGTTCAGTTATTAGTGAGTGTGTTAGCTTGGCAGATCAGGAGACATACTGTTCACTGCAGCTGGGGCACAATGCACCCAGAGCAGCTCCAAAGTCTGTACTTAACGAACCGACAGAAATCTGGGAGCTCACACCCATGCTGAACATACCTTAAGAAGATAGTCAAGTCTGCCCTTCATCTATAAACACAAGACCTGCCACCTGAGGTGAGAACAATCCTCCTCATACTTCGAAAATGGAGACGAGACATTTGCAACAGTGAAAACAACACTGTGAATTCTACAGGTGAAATACTAGGTTTTTTTCATTATTCTAAATGGTAGAATCAGAAAACAACTTTCATGCTAAGATGAAAAAAGAACCTTCCCATACTGAAAGGGCAGTTGAGGTTACGAAGAGACATCAAACTCTGAGGTGATGTCACCAACCAAATGGAGCAGAAACTCAGGAGAAAATCATAACGATGGAATCAATTTCCCCATATGAAAATCAGTAAACATTCAAAGTGAAAGAAAGAAAGAAAATAGGAAAACACTATTTCAATGAAATGCAATCTGCTATGCCTCACTTTTCAGGGACATGTAAATTCCACATTGATTTAATAACACAGGTGAGACCCAGCCAGTTCAACGGCCAGTTCACAACAGTTCTCTCTCTACTTCAATCAATTCCATCCCACAGCCTCAAAACCATTCCTGCTTTGCTGCTCTTTGGTCCAGATTAGCACCAACACTCAACAAGTACATCTTTGGGCCACCTGCAATCTTTCCACTAAAGGTTGATGAAAATCAATTCTATAGTTTCTGCATAATCTAGCCAACAGAAAACTAGACAAACAAACAGGACAGCTGCAGATGAAAACAGAATCTCCTTAGTGGAGGCAATGTATCAAAAGAGCACTCAGGAGAGTGCAGATTTCCGCTAAGATCAAGCAATCCTCTTCATTTCACCCAAAACCTGACAGGTGCAGGTGAAAACTTACCTTGGCAGAGGTAATCCAAGAGACTGACAACATATGACCTGGTTTTACCTGATCAATCACAATATAAAGAGTCTGGCAGTTCACGACATCAGGATTCTAAAATGACAAGCTGAGAGCCCATGATTATTCCTGTGACATTGTAAGAATACTTTTTCGTTATCTGTAAGATTTGCAGCAAACTTCTGCTCTTTTTAACACACTACATACAAAAAATCTTCATCAATTTTTTTTTTTATTAAGAGTTCTAGCGGCATTGCTTCAAAATATTTCTTCACGAATGCTTAACAAGATGCCAAGCACTGACTTTTCCAATCATTTTGACTACACTATATTCAATGTCAAAAGTACTTCTAAACGCGAATTGTAACTGAGTGACCATGTCAAATCTACACACCTACATGCATGCACGCACGCACACATGCACAAACACATATATACACATACACACACACATACGCACACACACACACACACACACAAAATCATTCACTGATATCTGAAAACATTTAATTCTATTCCAAACATGACTATTTCTCAACGAACAGCACACTGCAAGCGTCAGAACTAGAAACGGAAGTATTCATTCCATCTTCACTGCAGCCAAATTCTCTTCTACCATGACACACCTTCTCTGACACGACGACAATTTCTGTTCCCAGGTGCTGTCCTACTTCGCACCGAGGCGCTCACAAAACTACTGAACTGCACAGGGCAGCATTACAGCACAGTCTGCAGTCTTCAGAAACCAACACAAGAAGAAGACCCAACTCATCCAGGACAGATCACTAGATCTACAAAAGCAGTAGCAAAAACTGAAAATGAAGCAGCACCGCTAGGTCAAGGGAAACAAAAATGTGAAGGAAGGAAAAAAAAAAAAACAAACAAAAAAGCAAGCCATAGAGAAGAGGAATGCTCCCATGGGAAAGACAAGGAGGCGACGGCAGCCTGTCAAAGACAAGGAGACGATGGCAGCCTGTCACTTCTCCACCAAGGACAGCAGGCACAGAGTCAAGCAGAAAGGACTACCAACTCTCTCAACCCAGGGCCTTTTGTTTTTGAACTGTTTTGTTTTTTATTTTTGTTTACATTTGTCTATATCCCCCCCCCCCCCCCCCCCCCACACACACACACACACACACACATTTCCCCTTCCCTCCCCCCTCCCCTCCTTGCAGCTGCATTTCTCCTCTCCCATTTTTCTTTTGATCCTGAAATACTTTAACAACTTCCAATCTGGTCATTTTAAATGAAAAATGAACATTATCCATTTGTTATTAATCTCAGTGATAATTTCAGTCTTTCACGTTATAGGTTATGGTCTGGTAACCATGTCCAAGAAGATCCCACCCTCATTTTCATCCCCAACATCCCCCTACATCTTCGCCCTCCCCATTTAATAGCAGGAGCAGGGGGGGGGGGGGGGGGGGGCTTTGAATAATGAAAGGTGAAATTAAACGATAAATTTACCGGAATAAAATCAATACATGTATCTAGTTCGTGCTTTCAAAATGACTGTCTCAGAAGCTGACTGGAATGTTTAATTTCTAGAATGGGCCCTGATGAAGAGCAGAGTCAGACGGCATGAAAGAGATAACAATGACGATGATGACAATGACAATACTCACTTGATTTGGCCCCGGCCCCTGGCCCCATCATGGGGGTGTGAGGTGGGGGTGGGTGAGGGGAGGGCTGAGAGGCAGAAGGCTGTGAACATTAGTCCATTGTACCTCCCCTCCCCCCTCCCTGCCCAATTACTTACAGATAATAAAAGTCTAAAATCATAGCAATTGAAAAATGATAATGAACTAGGGAGACAACAACAAAAAAAGAAAAAAAAACAGCGAGTCGCCATTTACTTTCTAACCAGTGTGAAGCAGTTTGTAAGTTGTGTGGTTATTAATTTGTTCTAAGATGAACCTTCTAATTTTGGTGACCTCGGGCATCTTGTAACACGAAAGTCTCGAATCCAAACTGGTGCATAAGTTTTATGAACTGGTGCATAAGTTTTATATTACTTTTTTTATTACTATTGCCTAGCCAATTATTCAAGTTAATCTTAACAAGGTAACAGCCCTGACACGGCCGTGTGCAGTCAGCAGAACCATCAGCAACATAATCTCTCGCTGCATATAGATTTATAAGGCCCTCTCAGGGTTGTCAAACTCATATGGGGGGAAAAAAATCACATCCTGAAAAAGGTCACATCCAGACCACCCAAAAAAAAAAAAAAAAAATCAACACACTAACAAAGAAACAGCAGTAACACAGAACATCAAGGTAACTAAACTACTGACATCACTTAGGCATATAAGACTAGAAAGTGTTGACAGCACAGGCTGATCCACTTTTTTCCCCCCCTAAATCCCACTGCAGAATGGGTAACTTCGCTGTCCAGTCACCAGATTATCTTAAAAAAAAAAAAAAAAAAAAAAAAAAAAAGGACAACTGGATTCAGACAACTAACAAAAGTCGCCTGACTTAAGGCAGGAGAATGGTTCACAAAGGCAGACAGCTAACAATAGTAAAGGGGAAAAAAAAAAAATCAAGAAGACTGACAGAATGCAGGAAGTTACTAGCACAAAACTTCCAAAAGATGGAGGATAGAGCACACACACCCCTCCCCCCAGCAACCCCAAGGTAGCAACTGGTGTACAAAGTCACTAAATGTAAACATGATCAATGAAACAAAAGAGAAGAAGAGGAAAAATATCGACTTTTTACAGTTCTTGCCAGTATAACAAAAATGTGACCATTTATGTGCTCTGCAAGTTTCAGAAGCTTAGTGTCATTTGTGTAAACTGTTTACGTAGAGGACTCACCACGAACTGGCACATGTGCAAAGCTTAAGTGCTTGCATTGCTTAATCAGGGCTTCCTTGTTGTCACTAAAACACCAAGAATCGACTCTTTCATATCATTATAGTCTCTGCACGATTCACATGGGGCTTGAAGTGAAAAGTCAGAGTGTGTGCGTGTGTGTGTGTGTGTGTGTGTGTGTGTGTGTGTGTGTGTGTGTGTGTGTGTGTGTGCGAGCGCGTGGGGGCGGTGGATAGGAGGAGGATTTTTTTTTCAAAAGCACTTGTGGGAATACTTTTCGGGGGGGGGGGGGGGGGGGGGGGAGGATGATTTTTTTTTTTCAAAAGCACTTGTGGGAATACTTTTCCATCACCATTTCCTATGACTTTTTCCACCCTTTCAGTTGTCATTCATTAGATGGGAATATTTTCCATGTGAAGTTTCTTTCCAAGGGAGAGAATTCTTCCAACAGTATCCACACAAAAATCTCTGCTGGTTGCTTCCCCTTGTAAGGAAACTTGAATAATTAAAATTAAAGCAAAAAAGCTGAAGACTACAAAATATTCGCATCTACCTTGAGTTCAAATTCACAAATAATATGAAAATCTCATCTATCTTTCTTTTACATTTACAATCAAAACATGATAGACTACTAAACTAAAAAAACAAAATTCTACTGATGTTAACAAATACTATACTGTAAACTTTCTTTCGGTAATCAATTGTTCGAATAGTTTTTAAAAACAATAAACTTATATAAACTGAAATCAAGCTCCTCTGTTCCCCTTTCTTCTCCTTCTAAAAAAAAAAAAAAAAAAAGTAACGGATGGAAAAAAAAAGTGAAATCCAAACCTTTCACACTTATTATACAAGTATACATTTGCGACCAATCTATGCATATGCCACCCACGTGTCATCCCCTCTTACTGAATTCAAACTTTAAAATACACTGCAAAGCTATTCACATTTCACAACTTATCGGATCAAACCAACTGAAACTGTTCAAACAGACTACTTATACATAACGTCACCAAACTCAAATAAGAACAATAAACTATTAATTCTAATCTAGTGGTGCTAATCATCTGGTTCAATTTAGCATATAAAAACCGCAAACATGAGTAATAAAAAAAAAATTTTTTTTTAGGTCAAATCTACATCAAATTTCAATAGGTGCTAAAAGTTAATCCACCAGGTAACATGGACAAACAAATTACAAGAGACAAACCTGAACCATTTCGGCCTCTAAGGTCTTCGGGCAGAATGAACGTCATTCAGGACAATGAAAATGAAGAACGAGCCATCATTTATCTTCTCCAATGTGGTGCCAAAGAAGAACGAGCAATCACGTATCTTCTCAAATTCAGCGGATATGCACCGAATCTGAGGAGATAATTTGACTGCTCCTTCTTTGTTTCCATTGTCCTGAATGTTGTTTATCTTGCCTGAATAAGACCTAAGAGGTCGAAACACATGATGTTTGGTCTTGTAATTTGTTTGTCCCTGTTTTCTGGTGGATTTACTTTAAAATCTTTTTTAAATGTATTTCAATTTCCGCCTGCAGTCATCTATCTTTCTGTGTACACAGGCTGATACTCCTGCCGACACTCCCTGCATAGACAGGCAAGGATTAATCCCATCTACCCAACAAAGGGAGTCAGTGGAGTTTTGCATGTATGACAGTTTTTTTTTTTTTTCATCCCCATTAAGGCAGCCATACTCAACTTTGGGGAAGGTGCATGCTATGTGTAACGTGTCATCCATACCAACGGCCGAACTGGCCTTCTCTTCCGAAAGTTGGTGTGATGGGATTTTAAGTGTGTGCAAGATGTTTTGCATGTCTTCACACACGGAACCTCGGTTTATAGTCTCATTCATGGGGCTGCTGCAGTCACCTCACTTTGAAACTAAATCTACGCCAATCAAGAAAACAGGAGCCATATTGTCAATCAGTGTTAAGGGGCAACAACTAGTGCTCACGATCCCAGTGCTAATCTCATCGTCTTCATGTCACAAACATTATACCAGTGCAGAAAACATCTAAACATTGCAAACAGCTCATGTTTTAGGGGAAAAACACAGGAGAATAAATGGGAAGGCAGGGGGAAAAAATGACAAAGGGATGAAAAGAATACACAGATGACGGACACAAATCTCAAGCAAAAGACGAAAGGAAGCTGCAACATAAAACACTTGAATGTGCTTTACTGATTGTATGAATACACAAAACGGCCAAAAGATATGCACATGGATGATTAAGTAGTTTTAAAAATGACTAATAATAACCTGTTATCAAACCCATTATTAGTGCTGAAGGTGGCTGGTTTTTTTTTTTGTTTTGTTTTGTTTTGTTTTTTAGTTTGTAAAAATATCTTAACAAACAATGCAGACTTTCTGGCAGACTGGCATAGCTTGTTAACCTCCTAGAGTCAGAATTGGGGCATCAAGGGTTAAAGAGGGGGAGGCAGACTGAAGAGGGGGCAATCTGGCTTTTAATTCAATACTTATTTATCTGTTACTGCTACAACTGACGAAGGCATGGATAAAGAAAAGCATTTTCCATAACACATAATTACTAAAATCCACAAAAACACCATTTTGGCTTTACTTTACTGGATCTGAGCGGACAAAATATCACCTTGTAATCCAGAGTTTAGAGAGCCTGTTGTAATTTTATTTGAAATATCTGGAATATCCTACGTCCCCTTTTACTGCATGCACACTTCTGGGTTTGATGCCGCAAACAGAACACCTCCAGTACGCACATGAAATTCAAGCTGTCAAAACTCATAGAAACTTCAACTTTTAACACCCCTGACAATGTTTTTGTAGAGCAATGGTATCACCGATTTCAAACAATCAATGGCACACACATTTACATTTCAATCCAAACTCTGTTAAACTAACAGGAAAAAAAAACAGATCTCATATGCACAACAAATTATATCAACTGTGTGTGTATACTGCACCAGGCACTGATTTCAACACGTTTCGAAAACCCCATTGCACCATTATCATCACACGTGACCCCCCCTGTCTCCAGCAACTGACGAATCACACTCTTGATTTACTGGTCAAGGAGCACATATGTGTCACCTGTTTACTTCCCGGCAATGAAAGAGAGAAATATCACAAAATTTCTCTCTGGCCTTGATGTTACAGACAAAGAAAAGGAAGGTGAGTTCATAACATCATTCAACATCTCAGATTTTTAATTAGGTTTCCTAAATCTGGTTCTTCACATACAAGCTTTAAACAAGTTTTCTTTTTTTTTTTTTTTTTTTTTTTTTTTAGTGCTTAACAAAAAATGAACCATGGCAGCTATTTCCTATGCTATCCACAATTTTGAGAATCAACATCTTTATCCGTACAGTGTGGTACATAAATCTTAAAAACAAAATGATACAATCTTTCTCATGTGAGGGTGGGGGTGGGGGACAACCTCTTTTGTCATAAAACACATTAACATTGTCAAATGTTTCATTTTTTTGAAAGAAAGGATCTCCTGTAGTTATGACATCCCCATTTCTCCTTACCCTTTGTTCTTCCTCCTTCCTCGCCCCACCCCGACCCGCCTCCCACTCCACACACACTACACATTGTCATAATTACACATATCACGCACCGCAACGAGAAGAGCCAAGGACAATAAACTCTCCTTTACAATGTAGTTTCCTTTTAGAATAGTTACTTCCCTTGCACCACAAGCTCTGGCCTACCCAGTCGTCCCAACCTATTCCCAAACCAGTCATCATTGGTGGTGGTGGTGGTAGTGGTGTGTGTGTGTGTGTGTGTGTGTGTGTGTGTCCCCTTCTTTCCACTCCAATTCACCGACACTGCAAACACCTTCCAAATCAATTTAACTATACAGTTGTACTTACTCTGTTACCAACACATACTTGGCAGTAAACCTATAACAACACAAACCTCAGACTTACTTTGTATGCATTCTTCATAATTCTAAATTCCAAACCTACTTATTGAGCAACAAGTAACAAACATTTTTTTATCTTTTTTTTTTTTTTTTTTCTTTTAAACCTCTTCAAACCTCAAAACACTTTTTACAAAAGTAATGCACTGCAACAATCAAAGCTTCAGTCAAATCAGTTTTTTCTGAGTAAACAAGACCGAGTTTTAACAATCGTTCCAACACATCATGGAGGAGAATGAATGGGAGAAAGGACATACACTGACAGGCCTCCACTGACAAAGCCTGTATTGTAATGCTTCAACACTACAGATATAAGGATGCTAAGAGCCAAGGTGTTAGGCATGAATCAGACCTACTTAAAAATACTGACCCTTTTTTCAGTGACTTGGGCTTTAATGATTGGCACACTAACAAACTAAATAATTAATACATGAATAAATAATATTCTGAAGGGTTCAGATATGTTAATAACCAGGTCTACCTGTGATCCCCAATCCAGGTGAAATCATACACCTAATCCACCCACCAATACACCCCACCCCCACCCCCACCCCACCCACCCCCCCAAAAAAGAAAAGATAGATTGTAAGGGAATGTGATTGTGCGCATACATGCACATGAAACATACAGAGGCAATCCACTCTTAATTCATACGCAATATCCCTCTGACAATGAAGCCTCCCCCACCCCCTCCCTTCTTTCACCTCATCTTCCTCTTCCACCTGTCATCCCCCCCTCCCCAACCCCCCTCCACCATTCTCTCAAAACCAAAAGAATATCTAATCAACAGTATCTTGATGTGATTTTCCAAGCTATTCCAATGACGAACTTAGTGTCATGCAATCCAAGTCTTCAATCATTATGTGTTTGTCAAAGCTGAGAACAAGTCAACATTCTATATCCTCTACTTTGTTTCACACAGGGTTGGGTACACTCTGAACATTTCATATATACAGTCAACTAAATCTACAGTCTCTAGCCCATGACAGGAGAGAAAAACAGAAACAGCAAAAAGGATCATGTGCACAGTACATTTTCCCAAGTGTAAAACCCTGACACAAAACAGTCTCTTCTTCCTGAGTCTGAAAAGAAATCACGACACTGGTGCCATGAGGTACATCCTAATGACATCCTGACTCCAATCCCCAGAGATGCTGCAGCGTTAAGAGTCCTGACACAGTTACACAACAAATTCAACACTCTGAATGTCAACGGGCACCAGAGATTAAATCAAACATAGAAAGACACAGGATAATGTCCAGCTGGATGGCCAGCCCAAGATACAAAAGGGTTCAATACTGCACTACAAAATAAGGAGAAACTGAGGAAACCAGAACTTACAGGGAAGAAACCAGGGCCTCCAGGCATCGGCCCCCCTGACATCCCATCTTGAGGAGGCATCTGGCCTAACGGACTAGGTGCTGCTGGATTCTGAAAACACAAAAGACATCTGTATGGGATGCATATTCAAATTATTAACACAGCTTTTTTTTTTTTTAATAGCTGTTAATGGCTCTTAAGGAGGAAAAAAAAACATCAACAGCATGAGGAGTCACAAAAAAAAAAACTATCAAGCAAGATTCTGACATTTTGAGTCCGACTAGGACATTCTGGGATGCCCAGAATCCATGGACATCAGCATATTGCCGCCTGGAAATACAATGGCCATAACTCGAATTCTTGCATTTCTGAGATTTTTGGTATGCTGTGAAAGCCGGCCAAGGGCATAACATAGCCAAGTCCTAATCACATTATCCTGAAAAATAAACATGCTGTAATCAGAATATTTGTACAATAACTCAGCTCGCAGTATATATCTTGTAGCAATAAGACAGCAGTAAGCTTAATTACATCAAATGTATCCGTGTTCTTTCAGATATGCTCTTAATACAGGGGTTGTATGTCTGGTTACAGTTTGTGTATTTGAAGGTTTTGTTCTCTCTTTCCTCACCATAAGCAATGTCATCTCCACCTAGGCTTGTATTATTTTGAACTCATGCACACAAAAAAAAAACACACAAAAAACGCTGCACGCAAAGCATTTTTTGCTCTCATATAACGAGTGCATTCCAGTTTACTTTTTATTTTCAATCTGTTTTGTTTCTTTTCTCTGATTCACATTTTAACTACCACAGGAGTTTCTTCCTGCTGTTGATATGTGCCACAAGCTGGCAAGCGAAGCAGCAAATCATCAAAATATGTGGTAGCCTCCAAATAGTGGAGATGACTGTATTGTGGTAACCTCCAAATCGTGGGGTGGACTGTATTATGGTAGCCTCCAAATAGTGGGGATTATTCTATTGTGGTTCCAAATAGTGGGGATTATTGTATTGTGGTAGCTTCCAAATAGTGGGGATTATTGTATTGTGGTAGCCTCCAAATAGTGGGGATTTTTGTATTGTGGTAGCCTCCAAATCATGGGGTGGACTGTATTATGGTAGCCTCCAAAATAGTGGGGATTATTGTATTATGGTAGCCTCCAAATAGTGGGGATTATTTTATTGTGGTAGCCTCCAGATAGTGGAGACTGACTGTATTATGGTAGCCTACAAACAGTGGGGATGACTGTATTATGGTAGCCTCCAGATAGTGGAGACGACTGTATTATTGTAGCCTCCAAATAGTGGGGATGACTGTATTGTGGTAGCCTACAAATAGTGGGGATGACTGTATGACTATGGTAGCCTCCAAATAGTGGGGATTATTGTATTGTGGTAGCCTCCAAATAGTGGGGATGACTGTATTGTGGTAGCCTCCAAATAGTGGGGATGACTGTATTGTGGTGACTGTATTGTGGTAGCCTCCAAATAGTGGGGATGACTGTATTGTGGTAGCCTCCAAATAGTGGGGATGACTGTATTGTGGTAGCCTCCAAATAGTGGGGATGACTGTATTGTGGTAGCCTCCAAATAGTGGGGATGACTGTATTGTGGTAGCCTCCAAATAGTGGGGATGACTGTATTGTGGTAGCCTCCAAATCGTGGGGATGACTGTATTGTGGTAGCCTCCAAATCGTGGGGATGACTGTATTGTGGTAGCCTACAAATAGTGGGGATGACTGTATTATGGGTAGCCTACAAATAGTGGGGATGACTGTATTGTGGTAGCCTACAAATAGTGGGGATGACTGTACTTGTGGTAGCCTACAAACAGTGGGGATGACTGTACTGTGGTAGCCCTGCAAAGTGGTGATGACTGTATTATGGTAGCCTACAATAGTGGTGGTGACTGTATGTGGTAGCCTACAAAAGTGTGGGATGACTGTACTGTGGTAGCCTACAAATAGTGGGGATGAGTGGGCCCTAGCCCACAAATAGTGGTGACTGTGACTGTACTGTGGTAGCCTCCAAATAGTGGGGATGACTGTATTATGGTAGCCTACAAATAGTGGGGATGACTGTATTGTGGTAGCCTCCAAATAGTGGGGATGACTGTATTATTGTGGTGGTAGCCTACAAATAGTAGTGGGGATGACTGTATTATGGTAGCCTACAAATAGTGGGGATGACTGTATTGTGGTAGCCTACAAACAGTGGGGATGACTGTATTGTGGTAGCCTACAAATAGTGGGGATGACTGTATTATGGTAGCCTACAAATAGTGGGGATGACTGTATTGTGGTAGCCTACAAATAGTGGGGATGACTGTATTGTGGTAGCCTACAAATAGTGGGGATGACTGTATTGTGGTAGCCTACAAATAGTGGGGATGACTGTTGTGGTAGCCTCCAAATAGTGGGGATGACTGTATTGTGGTAGCCTACAAATAGTGGGGTGACCGTACTGTGGTAGCCTACAAATAGTGGGGGGATTACTGTATTGTGGTAGCCTCCAAATAGTGGGGATGACTGTATGTGGTAGCCTGCAAAGTGGTGATGACTGTATGTGGTAGCCTACAAATAGTGGGGTGACCGTACTGTGGTAGCCTACAGATAGTGGGGTGACCGTACTGTGGTAGCCTCCAAATAGTGGGGATGACTGTATTGTGGTAGCCTACAATTGTAAAAATAGTGGGGTGGACTGTACTGTGGTAGAACCTAAATAGTGGGGGGATGACTGTATTGTGGTAGCCTCCAAATAGTGGGGATTACAATACTGTTAACGGAATGGTAGTCTTCATGGCATGTGTATTTTTTTTCCCACCTCAGCACATTTCAAATCAGAATGTGTTAAAATTAGAGCATAAATGCCTTTTTTTAAGTTTATACTTTGTGAGTGGTGTCTGCATGTTAACTATACTTTTTTGTAATCCAACCATTGTTTCAAGGCCAGTAAAAGTTTTTAACCACTTAAAAGTCTGTTAACATAAATAACTATTTTAACTTCGTTGAAACAGAGCTTCTTTTTTATTCTTAAGAGTTGAATAGGCATGAGACGCCTGCCCTTAAGTTGGTTGTGTCTGAATGTTAACCATTCTTTTTGTAACAACTGTTTCATGGATTGAATTTTTTACCAATTAAAATACGGAAACACAATATTTCATTTTGAATGTGTCAAAATAAAAGAGCATTTTCTAATGTGATAACAACTGTTTAAGATATGACCCCTACACATACAATTATTTTCGTCTGGACATTAACCATTCTTGTTGTAACAGTTCCGAAGACTGGAACAGTTTTTGTTAACCATTTAAAAAATGTGTGATCATACATACTTTTATTTCATATTCAGACTCAAAGTCTCTCTCTCTCTCTCTCTCTCTCTCTCTCTCTCTCTCTCTCACACACACACACACACACACACACACACACAGGGAGAGGGGGGGGGGGAGAGAGAGAGAGAGAGAGGAGAGGGGAGGGAGAGAGAGAGAGAGACAAACATATCACTAAAGGAATAAGTACTAGCACAGTTGAATGGAAAACTTCGAACAGATACATCTATATAAATGGAACCTCACCATGGAAGCACATCTTCTCAATAAACTCTGGAATATATTTGTTGTAACTTGGAACTTTCATACTTCTTGATTGTCTTTTCCCTCTCAACCAGGATATGAATGGCACAAGTTGACACACCTCCGTTTTCTTTGTGCCTTTCTCTCAGGATACTCATCGCAAGATGAGTTACAGCAGTTTTATTTTCAACTTTTAATGAAAAAAAAATGATTCGAGCTAAAATTGTGATGAAAAGGTTCTTCTTATTTGAAAATACTATGACCAGGTGGTGTACTGACCCACTGCCATGCTCTGTACGAAAATCTGAATTTTTTTTTTTTTTTTAAGCAATATTGACTGAAATAATTAGTTCTTCTCATCTCCTGTAAAATTTGATTTTCTGACTTACGGCAGTTGTATCTTGGGGCGGAGATACGCATGTAGTCAAATTATACATGTATATACACTTACAGTAAGCACTATACACAGGTATGTACACACTCGTTATGTGTGCACACAAACACACAACAAACATTCATACACATACACCAACGTGCCTTTGATGAATACTAACCATCCATTTACCCCTTCCCCCGTAAAACAGAGAGAGTGATTGCCACACTACAATCTACGTATGCGACCTTCATTTGGGGACAGGATGGGGTGGGGGCGGCGCATCTTGAGAATGGTTGAGATTTACGTCCTCACAGCAAAAGCTTTTAAGGACAAGTTATTTTTTCACGGTGTCTTGCCTAACATCTATGTGCAGTGAGGCTTATATATGTCGGGAGGCCAAAATACAATCAATAAATTTAGGTCTGAGGGGAATGATGGAGACGCACTGACTAAGAGACCGACAGACAACTCATTTTTAAACTTCCCGTCTACTACTCCACCTGTCAACAGACCGAAAGCGGTGTTGACTGTGTCAAGTTTTAGATACCCACTGCCGTATACTGGTGGCAGGCAATTGGTTTAATGGCGACTGTTGTAAACACACAAAAAGTCAACCTCGGAAACTTGGTGAAGAATAATTAAAAGGGGGGGGGGGGGGGGGGGGGGGGGGGGGGGGGGGGGGGGGGGGGGGGGGGGGGGGGGGGGGGGGGGGGGGGGGGGGGGGGGGTGCACACGATGATCAAGAGAGGAGTGGGATGCCGAGGATGACCGAAGAGGATTGGTGTGCGATGGAAAGAGATCATGGAGGAGGAATGGATTGGGATGGAGTATAAACTCCAGAAAGGGAAGGAATTAGAAGGTGAGGGGAGGGGAACATGTAAAGGAAGGGCAAGGGGGTGGGGGAGGGAGGTTGGGGAGAGCTGAAATGTGGCCAGCTGAAGTGGGGGGAGCAGACTGACCCATTACCCCCAACCTTACCACCACCTCATCACCTCTCTCCACGCGCGCGCGCGCGCACACACACACACACACACACACACACACACGTGCGCGCGCCAAGACAGAGACAGACAAGTGACGAAACTTTTTGGGGAAGAGTTTAGGAATCTGAATCAGCCTGACCTTGCACACCGACCCCCCCCCCCCCCCCCCCCCCCCATCCCCCCCCCTCCTCCCAGCCCCCCCCCCCCCCCCCCCACCCCCCCCCTTCCACCCCCCTCCCGTTTACCGCACCCCATCCCCTCCTCCTCCACACTGAGTACAGAGAGAGAATCGCGGGCAGCGGCCTCCCTTGGCGAGGCTCCCGAGGGGCCAGCGCGCTGTAGTTCAGTGTGTGTGTGTGTGTGTGTGTGTGTGTGTGTGTGTGTGTACACGCGCGCTCGCACAATGTGTGTGTGTGTGTGTGTGTGTGTGTGTGTGTGTTGGCAGGGGTTTTGTTTCGTCATTTAGCTTCCCGTCCCCTGATACCGCCGCGTCTCTCCAAAACGTGCGTGTGTACACACGCGCACACACTTGTGTGTGCGTGTGTACACACACGCACACACTTATGTGTGCACCCACCCACCTTCGTAACGGCTGTAGTGGCGTGGACAGGATGAATACGAGCTACAGCTAACAGCCGTAATACAACACACAACGATACAACAACAAAAATACAAGGCCATTGTTCTTCAATTTTCAACACATTCTTTGCCTAAAGACAAACTGAAACTGACATTAAAGGTATAATTCTTCTTTGTAAAACATTAAAACTGATATCTAAAAAAACAAGATTCTTCATTTCCACAACATTATCCTTTTCGTGTGTGAAATAAAAAGCAGGTCACACATCATCCCTTCAGTAACATTCTCTCCTTCCTCTTGTTCAAAGCCAGCCACGTCATTATATTATCATTTCAAAACGTTTTCCCACCTCATTTTCATTGCAAACCATGTCACCATACGATTCCATGACACTGTCCTTTCTGATGTTGCAAGCAAACCTGGTAATTATAATCCAATTGATTTCTCCTTGAGTACAAATCAAAGCTGATCTTCGTGTGTAACATTCCATCTCATTCTTCTTTCTTCTGTTCAAAGCAAACAAAATCATTATCATTCCAAAACATGTTCCTTTCTCTCGTGTTCTATGAAACCTGATCACCATAAACATTCAATAACATATTTCTTTCATTATGTTTGAGGTAAACCAGGTCAAATTATCATTACCTTTCGAGTTTTCATTTTTCTTCTATTTTGTTTTTTATTTTTTATTTATTTTTTTTTTTTATGGAACAAAACATTTGAAGGACTGATGTGAAATAATGTCATCCTAAGTAGTTACTCCACAAACCATTATTTGCAGTGTCTTAAACCTTTATGGAAAAACACTGTCATCTCCACCTACACATGCCACATCAATTCAATAAGTTTCGACTTCAAAGTGGGATTGATCATTCTCTTAGTTTGTCATAATTACTTCCTTATCTTTCATCTTTCTTTTTTCTTTCACGTTCCTGGCCATGCTATATCCTCAATCCGGTTAGCAAAGCCAAGTAAACAATCTGTCGCAGAGACCCCACCAGTACCCACAGCTTCTCCTGGACCTCAACTGGACTGGTCCACGTTTGGCTTTTCAAGATTTGAAAGGGGGGGGGGGGGGGGGGGGGAGCAGGACTGTAAGATGTAGGCGGGAGTTTGGGTGCCTGTGCCACCAGGTTACTGACCACTATGACAGAGATATTTCATATTTCATCTTCCTTTTTTTCTTAATCAAAAGATGCTGTTTTTCTGAAAAACCTTCTTATGCTCATCATTGTATTTTCCTCTTCTTTTCTCATTAATATACAAGTATTTCAGTTTTTAGCTGTATTGATATGGTTGATATGGTTGGTGACAACCTTTGTCTAACCCCTTCAAAGCCAGGTATTAGTTTGGCTGTTGCCCCATATTTGCTCCGCTACTTATGCATGTGCTCAGCTAACCACTTTATCTTTTATTTTAAACTGAAAACAGTTACACTCAACTGCCTACTCGTACACTTTTTTCCTTCTTCTTACACACACACACACACACACACACACACACACTCAATCCATTATGCAAACATGATTTCCCTAAAAGAAAAAAAAATCGAGGTCAGTCTTGCCGAGCGTGAAACCTCTCTGAATCGGAATAATTACCACCGATTCATCAGCACAAACATCTTGATGTTTGCTATTTTCTTTCTTTTCAATCTGATCCCAAATAAAAAGGAATTCCGTCTGTAATGCAATCTATATTTTATCCGCATTATGTCCTGTATTAAAAGAAAAGAAGAGAAAAGAAAAACAAACCCTTACAAAGCAAATGGTTACTTCTCAAAATAATGCTATCTTTACAAGCCAATCCTGACCTACAGGTGAGTAACGATAGTTTCTGCTGTGTCTGAATTGTTAAATTGTTTATATCATCTCACAGAAGAAGAAAAAAAATCCTTCTCATCATGTATACAACTTACAAAACCACAAAAACCAACAAAAGATACTTGGCTGCAAGCCTGCACTCAAAAACATCAATGATGAGCCCAGGAACATATCTCCCTCACTCTAACATACACACTCCCCCCCCCCCCCCCCCTCACTCACTAACACACACACACACACACACACACACATAAAGTGTGCGCGCGCGGGCCCGTTACTCCCCCGGCCCGTTACTCCCCCGGCCCGTTACTCCCCCCGTATCATCTACATGTGGGGAAAGTGTCATGTCTCACTGTGTCACCGTCTCATTGTGTCACCGTCTCACTGTGTCATCGTCTCATTGTGTGACCGTCTCACTGTGTCACCGTCTCACTGTGTCACCGGTGGTCTCAGTGAGTCCCATTTGCACCATCTGATTGTACCCGTGTCCAATCAATTTGCAAAAAATGGCCACTGGTCAGTGGATTGACCACTGGTCATTTCTTTCAAATTGAGCTAGAAATTGTCAAGGTAGGTTTAGAAAGCGTCCATGGGTTAGAAATAAACAGTTCCTAACCCGTGGATACTTTTTACACATCCCCGGAATATTTCAGCTAAAATGGACGGAAATGACCAGTGGTCAATCCGACTGACCTATGGTCAGTTTGTAAAATACTGGTTATTTTTAACTCGTGGACGCTTTCTAAACCTACCTGGACAATTTCTAGCTCAATTTGAAAGAAATGACCGGTGGTCAATCCGACTGACCAGTGGCCATATTTTGTAAATTCTTTGGACACAGACACAATGAGAGAATAGACCCAATGATACCATCGGTGACACAGTGAGACGGTGGCACAGTGTGAGACGGTGACACAGTGAGATGGTGACACAGTGAGACGTGACACAGTGAGACGGTGACACGAAAATGGTGACACATGGCGAGACACATCTGAGTACTTCGCCGGCGCAGTCGTTGAGGTGTTGTTTTTTCACACACACACACACACACACACACACACACACACGCGCGCGCGAATGTGACCGGGGAAGGTCTGCCCGGTGTTCGGTCGGTGCTGGGCGAACCTTCCCCGGTCGCTGACGACGCCTCAAGACTGAAGAGCAAGCAAAGCTTCGCCGGCGCAGTCGTTGAGGTGTTGTTTTTTGACAAGGGGAGGGGGGGACACAGTGAGACGGTGACACAATGAGACGATGACACAGTGATGTGTCCCCGCGCGGCTAACGCTTCATGGTCCCAATAAAAACTTGCCGAGTTTTCCAAGAAATATGCTCTTGAGGATTGTCTCAAAACCGAAACGTCGAGCATCCGGGTCCCAATAAAAACGTGCCGAATTTTCCAAGAAATATGCTAATGAGGGAAGCAAACTGCACTTTGATAAAGAGCTATCCAAAGGGAACTAGATCTAATTTGAAGTCCAAGAGAAGGGTTCAGTTTTCAACAGGACGTACGGCTTACATGAACCGAGCATAAGTGGTGTCGGAGTTTACGTCAGCACAACAGGGAAGAGGTCTTTCAATGGATGTGCGTGTCGTGAAAGGTTCACGGAGAGGGAAAGTCCTGGTTATAGATGGCTTCAGATACCAAAAACACAAAATTTCAGGGGCGTTGCTCCACTGGAGATGTTTGGAGAGAGAACGTGTCGTGCGAGAGCAAAGACAAACAAACATTTTCGATGTTGATAACCCTCAACCCCTCATTCGTGTCGTGGAGAGAAAATGACCACAACCACCCAAATGATTCGGCCCTGACTGAAAACATCACTTTTCGGCACCATGTTCAAGAAGAGGCTGCAGCTGATCCCACGAGGCCACCCAGAAGAATTTACAATGCACACGTTGCACAGTTACATCGTGGTCAAGGAGGTGGCGACAGACCTCCCATACCAAACTACATGTCTGTGAGAACTTCACTACAAAGGACCAGATCTGCCAATATCCCCGCCATACCTCGCAATGTTCTTGAAGTTGCAATCGACGGTCCGTGGGCAGAGACATGGCTCCGGGAAAGATTCCTACAACATCTGGACAACGACTGGGGTATTGCTGTATTTGCAACCGAAGAGAATTTGCTGAAACTGAGGGAATGCAGAGTTATATACTTGGATGGAACTTTTAAGGTTTGTCCCAGGCCCTACCAGCAAGTGTTTGAGGTGTTTGGTGAAGTGCACGGACATGTTGTGCCTTTGGTTCACGTACTGATGGAGCGTCGAACAATTGGACACTACCGTCAAGTGTTTCAGTTCCTCAAGAGAACTGTCAGAAGAGATTGACTCACCACAACTGGCGACCACACACTGTCGTTTGCGACTTTGAGCCAGCATTACATTCTGCTGTAGAAACAGAACTTCCCAGAACAGCCATTTCAGCATGTTACTTCCATTTCTGTCAAAGTCTCTGGCGAAAGATCCAAGAGCTGGGATTGTCTGTTCCCTATCACGAAAACCAGCAGTTGAGGACACTGTTGAGAAAGGTCATGGCGATTGGATACCTGCCACTACTGCTCGTGAGGATGAACTTCACTCAACTAGTGAATGACAGGCGCACGACTCGCCTCGTGAACAGGTTCCCTGCCTTGCAGGATTTCCTGCAATATGTCCGCAACATGTACGTGAGGCAGGGTTCGTTCTTCCACCCGCCATTTGGAACGTGTATCAGCGAGACATGACTCACAGAACAAACAACAAAGTTGAAGGTATGTAGTTTTCTGAAACATTATAATAAGCTTGTATTACTCTTTATTTGCCCATATTGCTAGTTTCAGGTTTGTGGTGTGTCCTAAAACACATTTGCTTTCATTATTGTTCAACTTCCTGAGCAACCTCAGGCTGGTGTATACAACTGATTTTCGGGGGAGTAACGGGCCGGGGGAGTAACGATACAGGGGAGTAACGGTATGCTAACATGTTTGCTCAGCCTCAATGTGGCTGGAAAACCTATCCAGTGTTGACTCCCATAAATCTTTCAAATATGCTCATGTATTGCTGAAAGAGCAAGCTACAATGATTTAATTTAAAACTGATTGTAAAGAAATAGCTCTCTGTGTGTACGGTACAGACACAGAAAATATATTGGCAGGAGCTTGTCCAAGCATTTACGATTGTATCATTCACACACACACGCACGCGCGCGCGCGCGCGCGCACACACACACACACACACACACACACGCACACGCACACACACACACACACAGTTTAGGCTTTTAGTTTTCACTTCGCCATATGTTGTTTCAGCCTATCATCGTGCCTTCGGGGAAACGGTGCAGGTGAGGCATCCTAATCTGTGGACGTACATCTGGCACCTCAAAGACCAACAGGCCAGAGCCGAGCAGCAGATGACGGCGGCTGCCAACGGCGAGGAACCTCCGACTCGACGACGCAAATGGCGCCAGCTTGAACGACGCATATTACGCCTCAAGAACCAGTACAGGGACGGAGACAGAAATGTCGACGAGTACTGGTCCGCTGTTGCGCATTGCATCTGCCATTTTCGTTAGTTTCAATTTCGTTTGAAACAACGTGCACAGGGCAACAGCGGACCAGTACTCGTCAAGATTTCTGCACAGTCAGGAGCGTCTGTCAATCAATTACACTTTCGTGTACTCTGAAGATGGTTTTTGACTTTTTAATATTTCAAGGTCTTGCTCGCGAAGACTGCGGTTGTTTAGTCAGTTGGACATTAACAAAGTGTCGTTTTGATCAGTTTTCGTTATTGCATATGTCGACCAATTGCGCATTTTACTTTGTCATGTCTGTTTCGTTATTTCAAGGTCTTACTCACCAAGATGCGGTTGTTTAGTTAGTAGGACATTAACAAAGTGACGTTTTCATCAGTTTTGGTTTATTGCATATGTCGACCAATTGCGCATTTTACTTTGTCATGTCTGTTTCGTTATTTCAAGGTCTTACTCACCAAGATGCGGTTGTTTAGTTAGTAGTAGGACATTAACAAAGTGACGTTTTCATCAGTTTTGGTTTATTGCATATGTCGACCAATTGCGCATTTTACTTTGTCACGTCTGTTGGTTTGGTTGACTAGTTCGTTACAAAAAGAAAAGGGAGTGTGTTTTTGTTCTCACTACTAAAATACAGTTGTCGGTCAAAAATATTGGCTTGCATTATTATTATTCAAAATGGAAAAAAGGAAGCCAGCTCTCTCTCTCTCTCTCTCTCTCTCTCTCTCTCTCTCTCTCTCTCTCTCTCTCTCTCTCTCTCTCTCTCTCTCTCTCTCTCTCTCTCTCTCTCTCTCTCTCTCTCTCTCTCAGCAATTGTGTTAATGTTGATTTCCAGTTTTAGAGATACAAATCATTTGGATTCAAAATCTGCAATCACCCATTGCAGGTTTCTGTATAATAACAATTTGTTGCTGTCAAAAGCTTTACTAGTTCAAAGTATACATGTACATCTACCAGTACTTATTATGAAACATCTTATGCCACACTTTCATCCAATCAAGCGCCTCCATTTGTTTCTGATAACCTAGGGATATCGTTCTCTTAAAAATTGCTATATTAAAGAATGGTTTCTCAGCAAATTTGGTTAAACTTGCATAGAAATAAACAACAGCAAAAAAACAATTTTATACTCATCAATTTACGCATTTTGCAAAAGTAATTCTCCTGTAAGCATTAAAACTGTGTATATCCACCAAATTTGGTCAAAGTCGCATTACTTTTTCTTGTATTTGTGTTATATGTGTGTGTGTTTTTGTGTGTGTTCCCAGTAGTTTTTGTTTGTTTGTTTGTTTGTTTATTTTTTTTTGTTTGTTTGTGTGTTTTTTTTTTTTTTTTTTGGGGGGGAGACACTTTGGGAAGATAACCGAAGTCTGTCACATGTCTTTGCGTCTGTCCGTTGACAGCTGAAGGGCCAAATCCGCTCGTTCGATTTTCTTCAAATTCACAGTGAATATACTAGATGTCGAAATGCATCCCCTGCAAATGAAAATGTTATAGGTTAAAGGTCAAGCTCACAGAAAGACGATTTACCAACATGACCCCAACGCGCTCGTTTAAATCTCGGTGCATTATCTCATGTAATTAGAATGAACCGGGAACACATCACAATGGCCTGCCATCTTGTTTTGTATTTAACGGGAAAATAGCCCTAATAACCTGGAACATTTACTTCAGCATCTACCTTGACAGTGTGGTAACATGTGAAGCCAGTTTTAGTGTGAAAACTCAAATCAAAGAGCTAAATCTCTGTTAGCCTTTTGACCTTGACTTTTGACATATGACGTTCGTCAGATAAGAGTTGATCAAGAGATTGCCGAATACACCTTTCTTGCAAATATGGTATTGATACGTTCAGTTGTTTTGGAGAAATGCTCTGGATAAATAAGAAACTATCATACGAACAAAACAGCTGCACAGAGGGAGGGGGCGGGGTTGGGGGAAACAATATTTTTACGCAATGTTACTATTACAGGGTTGTCCAGTCATTTTCTGTGTACGAGGGAGTAACGGGCCGGGGGGAGTAACGGGCCGGGGGAGTAACGGGCCGGGGGAGTAACGGGCCATCCAGTCATTTCTGTGTACGGGGGAGTAACGGCCGGGGGAGTAACGGGCCGGGGAGTAACGGGCTGACCCCGCCCATCTTATTCATGTCGTTTCCTGATGAACCATGACTTCGTTTTAATAAATCTGATTCTGTATTAATAATAAATTCCAGTCCATTCGACCAAGACGTGAGATATGATGACAGAAAAACTTTCTAGTTAATATTTAGATGAAAAAAAAAAAAAATCATGCATGCATTAACCGTTTTTTTTCTTCTCTCTCTCTCTCTCTCTCTCTCTCTCTCTCTCTCTCTCTCTCTCTTACAAACGCGCCTGTTCACCATGCGGGCAGATAACCCCCTCATGGACAACTTGTATCAACTGGATATCAACTCTAACACCACAGCTGGGTTTTACACTGCACCCTCCCCTCCTCTTCCATCCTACCAACTTGCTTCTCTCTCCACCCTTATTTTGTTATTTTGTTCTTGTTTCGTAAGTTCAACCACCATAGGTCTAGGCACACCAAGCCAAATACATGGGGGGGAGGGGGGTGGGGAAAAAAAAAATCAATCATAGTAGTATAGCCAAGATCCAATCATCCTTCAACCAAACCGCGCTATTCTGCAGCGGGCTCCCTATAGCTAACTGCAGACGCGTGCGTGAGGCTCCGGAGAAGTGGTACGCCCAAGAATATCGGTGGCAGTGGACATAATCTGTGTCATCTAACTTTCTATAAAATCAATAATTGGGGTGTGTGACGCAGGATACAGAAATAAACTCCTGCCTCGACTCCCCCAGTCTTTTACAACAATAGCTTAAATGCCTCAACTCTCTTTGTCACCCTATGACGGCGTGCGCCCTCTCTAGAGTGCAGGATGTACACACACACACACACACACACACCCTGCGTAATCCTGACGCAAGTTTATATCGAATACAATCGTACTATCATGCTGGTTGGGTCGACGTCCTTTAAATATTCACGGCACAATGTTATCAACTCTGGGCGATTGCTAGATTCCCCCCCCCCCCCCCCCCCCCCCCCCCCCCCCCCCCCCCCATCTGCCTTTAGAAGCATAGATTATGCTAATTTGACCTCACTGAAATTACATCATCCCTCCCCTCCCTCCTCCCCCTGTTCCTCTAATAAGATGAATTTGCATACCATCTTCGAGGAGCCCCATCCCCCATCTGCCCAAGGAAGTATAGATTGTGCAAATTTGACCTCAATGAAAACTTACATCATCCCTCTGCCCTCTCCTATCCCTCGCCCTCTCCTCCACCTGTTAGTCTGTTAAGTGAACATGAATTTGCATACCATCTGGGACTTTCTAATTATCGGCCTGATGATGGACCGGTTCGAGTGGAAGGGGTAGGGAAAATAAGTATGTTCTTTTAGCATACTCTCTTGCTCTTGAAACAAAAATTTCCTTTTCATATATAGTCACATACAATGCTTGCATACAAAATTTTCAGAACAATCCCTTCACGTCTGCTTACATAAATCAAACATACAATGTCTTGCCTCATTTAAAACAAAGTATCATACTTGAAACCCTTTCCCTTACACGTTCACCACAAACGGCATACATTTATAGACCTCATTCCATAACACATAAACAACTTTCTCTAACAGACAATACCAAACAGACACAGAGATTCGGTGAATCCCGTGCGAGTTGGAGACAACCACAGAGAGAGAGAGAGAGAGAGAGAGGGAAGGGGAAAAAAAGGAAAAAACCAAACTACGCTTCCCTAAAGCCATCCGTATGGAGCCCCACCACTGTTCAGCCTATGGAGCCTCACGACTTATAAGTCTGTCTACCCCGGCAGCGGAGTTGTAAAGCAGCTCCAACTGTACACCACACACCGCAGAGGAGTCAAGACAATACACACGTCCCCTCCTACCCCCCCCCCCCCCCCCCCCCCCCCCCACATCCCCCCTTTCCAATTCCCCCTTTTCCTCCCCTACCAGGGGAGGGGGGGGGGGGATAGCCTATGCGAGTCTTACTGCCATCACTCCTTTCTCTCCTTCCCCAACACCATTGGGGAAAACACACATAATATTATCTACATTTACACTGTATATTAGTGTGTGTGTGTGCGCGCTCGCGCGCGCGCAAAACTTTCCTCTACTACTATGTCCATACTCTTTCGCAGCTTTCATTTTAATTTGCATCATCCCGATTAAACTTTGGACAGCGTCGAAACAGGCGAAGTCGAACGTCAAATTCTATATAACTCCCCAACTGGTGACCCTACCCTATAGCAAAATGCACAAAAACTAAAACGTACAGATTGATATCTCGTCTCTGGGAATACAATGTGCAGTGTCACCGGATGGTGTAGACTTAAAACAGGCCTTGTATACGTCTTTTTTTAATACAACAAACGCATCTTTTATTTACTTTAATATCTATCTACTAATGAAAACTCTCAAAGTAAACACAAAATCTGAACTAGCTATTAGGACTCAGTGTTCAAATTATGTCAATGTACGCATGTGACGAAAAAACGCAACCCCCTCTCTCTTCTTTTCAAACAGCTATCATCTGTAAAGTATAATACAAGTACACAGACACACGCACACACACAAACTCTCTCTCTCTCTCTCTCTCTCTCTCTCTCTGAAGAGTAAGGCCCTCACTGATTTGAAAAGCAAGTCATCCCTTGACTGGCTGGAAAATGAAGTCATTCAACTGTGTCCACCACACACCCAGGGGAATCAAGACAATTGCACAGACACGTCAACTCCCTTCCCTGCCCAAAACACAGAAGCATTCTTCAGGAGAATAGTGTATTTATTCACTAAGTGAGCCCGTAATACCTGTTCTGTCTGCTTTCCCATGGTAAACAATGTCCTTCAACAATGTTGTGGTCATAGGGAAATTAGTTGTTCTCACCGTTTCCATGAGGAAGCATTTATTATCCTAAAAGGGAAACAGTTATGTTAATAATTATTTCCTGTATACCAAGATTTCATAACTTTTCTTTAAGGACAATAACAAATCCCCTTCCCCCCCCCCCCCCCCCCCCCCCCCCCCCCACCCAACAAAAAAAGAGGAAATCATGGAAAAATAGTTATGCTCAGAATATGAAGCTAGTATGCTCCTATACCCAGCCCATAACTTCTTTTCTCCGTTTCCCACTGGACAAGTAGTCTTTCCAGAAAAGAGAAGTAGTTGGGAAATCATTTATCATCACTGTTTCTCCATGGAAATCAGTCATTCTCCTTCATGATTACAATGATATCAATGTACCTTCTAATAAAAAAAAAAATAAATAAATAAATAAATAAAAACGGGCGTTATCACCGTTTTCATTGTGGATCATAAACGTTTTCTTCAAGGAAACATGGAAAACAGACATTATCATGCGTCTTGAAGCTGTTAAACTCTTGCAGAACTCAATTTTCAAATAAAAGAATTCTATTTGTGGTGTGCCCCTTACTGCTGTGACTCGCAATTTTCGTCTGCAAAGGCAACATCTGTCCAGAACTCTAATCAACTTTTCAGTGACAGCTTAACTATAATTTACCACTTTACTCCTCCCTGACATAGCAATGTTTATCACTTCCTCCTTTTCTTAAATCCCAACTCAATTTCCCTTTTGATCTTAATGTGATCTGCATTCAAATGTGAATTCTGAATCTCAACACGCATGAATAAAACCAGAGGAAGGCAGGAACAGCAGAGCCAAGGGAAAGAAAATAGCAAATCTGACCTACAGTTCAAAACATCATTTTCTTCTCATTCTGTATACTGTTAAACTGGGCACAAAAGTGTTTAAAGCTGTGATTTACCCTTCTGAAGAGACCACCGATATTATCATAATAATAGAAATCATTTACTGCTATCACTATCAGGGGCCGGAATAGCTCAGTGGGTAGAGCGCCGAACTCGTGATCTGGGGTTGCCAGTTCAAATTTCGGTACAGGGGGATTTTTCCCTCGGAGTTAAAATTGATTCGGACTCCATCCCCACACACAGTCCTTCAAATGAGACTATAAACCGAGGTTCCGTGTGTGAAACACACGCTCAACATCTTGCACACACGTAAAATCCCATCACCAACTTTCGAAAGTCATTCACACAAAACTCCACTGCCTGTCTATACTGGCAGTATCCGCAGGAGTATCAGCCTACGTTCGTGTGTGTGAACACACACTCAACATCTTGCACACACGTAAAATCCCATCACCAACTTTCGAAAGTCATTCACACAAAACTCCACTGCCTGTCTATACTGGCAGTATCCACAGGAGTATCGCCTACGTACGCAGAAAGAAAAAAAAAAAAAAGAAAGCTATCACTATCATTATGCAAAACACAACAACAAAACAAAGGGCATGAACCTATGACCCAAATTAAAATAATAATGTCAGCACTTTTACACGTAACAAAGGAACTTGCATGCTAATAATATTTAGTTCTTCATATGGCCAGTTTTTTTAAATTTTAGACTTATCTCTTTATTTTCAGAATTCACAGCATCCAGGCTGAAACAACAACAAAAGGAAAAGAAGACGACAGAGCAAAGAATGAGACTAATACTGAGAGAAATTTAATTATAATAATAAATGATATATTTGGGTATATGCGAGTCCAATCAACTGTGTCATTTACTTTCTAGCCTGCCGCAAAGTTGGATATTTGCTATATACATTTAACTCTCTTTGTCATGTATGAATGAGGCAGTAATTATCAATTCTTAAAAAAAAAAAAAAAAAATTAAAAAAAATAAATAAAAAAAAAAAAAAAAATCAAATTTACAGCTGTAAATATTGATAATCAACCCCCATACCCCACCATCCTCCCACCCCAATCCCTCTTCCTCCCTCACCGCCTCTGACCCCGAATATTCATAAAAATCAATAACAATAGCAATATTTAACATACCAATACTCAGAACATAACACAAAATACAGGTAGTCTGGATGCATAGACCAGCATGTACTGTTTAGTTCACGGTAAAATTACACGTAGGTATAAAAAGAGAACAGGGGGTGTGTGCGCTTAGTGAGTGAGAGAGACAGAGAGAGAGTATAAAGAAAAACAACAAACAAAAAACGGGGGGGGGGGGGGGGCGGAGGGGGGGTCGGGCCCCGTGTGGAGCCTCACAGCGCTAGCCACCTGCACCGCCTGGCCTAGCCTCAGTGGGCAAAAGCTATTGATTTCCACGAGTAGCATGTGATCGCAGCCATCTTCACTTCATATGACGAGCTAGTCAACAGACTTCCAGACAAACAACTCCCCACAAACGGCAGATTAACATAAAACTCTCACACACATAACCCACGCAATACAACACACACACACACACACACACCACACCACGCGCACACCGCTCCACGGTACTCACACTGTCCGACTCGCACGTGCTAAGAACCCTCGCCCATTGCACATGAAATTTGTGGGAACGAAAATACAGCACTCGCTGGTCAACTTCGATTGTGGTGAACTTACATTGTTTACCTGTTCGAACGACTTTAAATAATATACTGAAAAACAGTCAGTACTCGGTCATCTGTCGGATGTTTACACTATTCTATTCTATTTCAAATTAACCGTCTTCACATACCACAGTGTACCATTTTATCATACATACACACACACGTACCCTCTGCCCTCACCTCTTCTACCCCCCACCCCCACCTCTACACACATGCACTGTATCAAACTCCCCAAACCTATGTACGTTTTAACAGCTTCTCATCACAGCCGAGCTAAACCTTTCCATAATTCAAATTTGGAATTGTGGAACACACATCCTTTCATGAACAGATTCGCTGTTATGAGACGCAAAAGTATGATACTGGAAATCTCCAAAAATGTCATGCTTGAGCTCTGAAAACACAGTCATTATGGGGCATCCATCTATAAAACGGTGGTGTGGGGACATCCTTCTCTTCTGATCAAAATTCAGCCGTGAAGGCATTCTGTCCTTCACCACATCGTTTGGTTTTAGGACGAGATACAATTCCAGCTTAAGCACTAACCTTCACAATGACATAATCCGAAACCAAGCTTTCGGACATTATATCCCTTGAATCACGCCTTTTGAACATTACATTAAAATAAATATAATCTGACAGAATATCCTTTGAAAACCACATGATTTCATTATATCAGGCTAACGTATCCTTCAACATGTAAATCAGATCTTCTTTTGACCCAAACTTAAGACTTTAAAAAAACAATTTGCCACAGTCATGCTGTCAATCAAAACTAGTCACATGGATCTTCGCCATTAGCAAATAAAGCCACATATCCATTGATCAAACACAAATACCTTGGAGACTCAACGTCAACTGAGCAAAGCAGTAGGCTTTATAGATGACACTGCTTCCCCTGACTATACAAAACACCTAAGAATATGACTTGGGGACTTCAATAAATCCACTGGCCAACACAACACACCTTATGGCCTGGGGGCTTTAAATCCACTGACCAAAGCAATGCACCTCAAATATGGCTTGGGAAGGTGGTATCTATTGACCAAAGCAAAAGCCCTTGGAATGTAGCTTGGTTGTTTTACCATCACTAGCTACAGCCTTGGATATGATTTCAGGACAGAATATCAACCAACCAAAGCAGTACATATCAAAAACACTGCCTCAGGATATAAAATTTATTGACCAAAGCATTGGAATATGGCTTGGAGACATAAAATTAACTGGCAAAAGCAGTTGACCTTAGAACACGACTTGGGGGCATAACATCTACTACTGACCACAGCAGTAAACCTTTCAATATGACTTGAAGACATATAAGTCTTCAACATCTACTGATAAAGACATATAAGTCTTCAACATCTACTGATAAAGTAGGCCTTAGAATATGATTGTAAGACACTACATCCACAGAACAATGTAGTAAGCCTTGGAATATCGCTTGGCACCATTACTTGTATCCACTAACCAAAGCAGTAAGCCTTGGAGAATAACTTGGGGACATTACATCTTCTGACTAAAGCAGTAACTACTAACTACTACTTGATGAGTAAGCCTTCGAATATGACTTGGGGACATAACCTCCATTGACTAAAGCATAGGGTCTTGGAAGGTGACTGTCAAACATATCCACAGATCTAAACATAAGCTTTGGGATATGGCTTGAGAACTACACATCCACAAACTAAACAGTGAGCTTGGTGACATCACATCCACTGACGAGAGGTTGGGCACATTACACTTACCAAAGAAAGCAACAGGCCTTTGACAAGAGGTTCGGCATGTTACATCCACCTAAAAAACCAGTAGGCCTTGGACAAGAGGTTGGGTATGTTACATCCATTTACCAAAGCAGTAAACCTTAGATAGGAGGTTGTGGGCGTTACATCCACTCTCAAAGCAGCAGGCCTTGGACAAGAGTTGGGCATGTTACATCCATTTACCAAAGCATCAGGCCTTGGACAAAGAGGTTGGGCATGTTACATCCATTTACCACAGCAGCATGGCCTTGGACAAAGAGGTTGGGCACGTTACATCCATTTACCACAGCAGCTGGCCTTGGACAAGAGGTCGGGCATGTTACATCCATTTACCACAGCAGCAGGCCTTGGACAAGAGGTTGGGCACGTTACATCCATTTACCACAGTAGCAGGCCTTGGACAAGAGGTTGGGCACATTACATCCATTTATCAAAGCAGTAAACCTTAGATAGGAGGTTGTGGACGTTATGTCCGCTTCTCAAGGCAGCAGGCCTTGGACAAGAGTTGGGCACGTTACATCCATTTACCAAAACATCAGGCCTTGGACAAGAGACTGGGCACATTACATCCATTTTACCGCAGCAGCAGGCCTTGGACAAGATGTCAGGCATGTTACATCCATTTACCAACAGCAGCAGGCCTTGGACAAGAGGTCGGGCACATTACATCCATTACCAAACATCCATTTACCGCAGCAACAGGCCTTGGACAAGAGACTGGGCACATTACATCCATTTACCACAGCTGCAGGCCTTGGACAAGAGGTTGGGTATGTTACATCCATTTACCACAGCAACAGGCCTTGGACAAGAGGTCGGGCATGTTCCATCCATTTACCACAGCAACAGGCCTTGGACAAGAGGTCGGGCATGTTACATCCATTTACCACAGCAACAGGCCTTGACCAGGAGGTCGGGCATGTTACATCCATTTACCACAGCAACAGGCCTTGGACAAGAGGTCGGGCACGTTACATCCATTTACCACAGCAGCTGGCCTTGGGACGGCACATTACATCCATTTACCACAGCTGCAGGCCTTGGACAAGAGGTTGGGCATGTTACATCCACTTTCAAAGCAGCAGACCTTGGACAAGAGCTGGGGATGTTACATCCATTTACCAAAGCAGCAGACCTTGGACAAGAGATGGGGATGTTACATCCATTTTATCAAAGCAGCACACCTTGGACAAGAGGGGGGGATGTTGCATCCATTTACCAAAGCAGCAGACCTTGGACAAGAGTTGGGGATGTTACATCCATTTACCAAAGCATCAGAACTTGGACAAGAGTTGGGGATGTTACATGGGGATGTTACATCCATTTACTAAAGCAGCAGGCCTTGGACAAGAGTTGGGGATGTTACATCATTTACCAAAGCATCAGCACACCTTGGACAAGAGTTGGGGCTGTAACATCCATTTACCAAAGCATCAGAACTTGGACAAGAGTTGGGGATGTTACATCCATTTACCAAACATCCATTTACTAAAGCAAGCAGTTGGGGACAAGAGTTGGGGATGTTACACCATTTACCAAAGCATCAGGTCTTGGACAAGAGTTGGGGATGTTACATCATTTACCAAAGCAGCAGACCTTGGACAAGAGTTGGGGATGTTACACCATTTACCAAAGCATCAGGTCTTGGACAAGAGTTGGAGATGTTACATCCATTTCCATTTACCAAAGCATCAGGCCTTGGACAAGAGTTGGGGATGTTACATCCATTTACCAAAGCATCAGCCTTGTACAAGAGTTGGGGATGTTACATCCATTTACCAAAGCAGCAGACCTTGGACAAGAGTAGGGCATGTTACATCCATTTACCAAAGCAGCAGACCCTAGACAAGTTGGGGATGTTACATCCATTTACCAAAGCAGCAGGCCTTGGACAAGAGTTGAGCATGTTACATCCATTTACCAAAGCATCAGGTCTTGGACAAGAGTTGGGGATGTTACATCCATTTACCAAAGCATCAGGTCTTGGACAAGAGTTGGGGATGTTACATCCATTTACCAAAGCATCAGGTCTTGGACAAGAGTTGGGGATGTTACATCCATTTACCAAAGCATCAGGCCTTGGACAAGACTCTCAGTTACTAGATTACAGACCAGTTTCCGTTTGTTCTAAAACTTGGGTCCCTATCTACCCTGGGCATACCCGATAGTGAAGAAACACCACAGCCCAGCAATTGTAGAGGATCAGTCACCATCAACAAGAGAGAGATCAACTATCCTCTCCGACATCTGATAAGTTTGATATTCCAAGTGGGACTCCAACTAAACTCATCCGGACCTTTCCCTCTCTTTTAATCATGAAACAGTTTGAACCAAAAGTCAGTCCGAACTGATTTTTGAGAAATAGATTTGAAATTTTCACTCTTGTATAAACAAGTCAAGTTGATGTATGAAAGTATATTTAACTTGTGTCAGTTCTTTAATGTTCAATCAGTATTGAATGTTTGAACTCTCTAATTCTGCCTCTCTGAGCTACAAGTACTTTTTAAAGAGTGCAGGCCTAAGGAAACTTATCCCTGAGCTATTCTTTAGTAGCTTTAACAGTCCCGAGAAAAATGAAAATTTCTTTCGACGACTAGTACCAAAACTTGCTCCTTCCATAACTAGTAACAGAGAGGGTGGAGGTGAAATTAAACATAATTCTAAACGAGAAAATATTCTAGACCTTCCCCTAGAGGACACACCGACCCACCCCCAACTCTCGTCATGCTGATGAGGGGAAGAGAGCAGTAGGGGAAGGGGAAAGAAAGGACTGGTATCACTGTGTAACTATCAGCTGGTACTCAGGAAAGTTCAAGTACTGCCAGATGCAAAGCAGATGATTTTCATCAAGTTTCTACTATGGTTGTTACCCTTTTTTTTAGCTATCACTGACAACCCATTATCCAACATTTTTGCTAAGATATATCGACTTACCAATTTTGTGATACCAACTTTGCCACCACCACAAAAAAAAATCATCTTAGAAAGAAAACAAAGCATGATTTTTCTTCAGGAAATAATGAGATGATTTTTTTTTTTTAATTACCATGGCAAAACTGAATTTTTCAACTCCAGGTTTGATCATCAATTGATGATTTCTTATTCAAAATGTGGGGCTTTGGCCCTTTTCCTCAAAAATTAAGATCACCACAAAACAGTAGAATATTTTTGGAATGGAAAAGACAAAGAAGAAACAGCCTATTCCTCAAAAATCAAAATCATCACAAAACAGTGGAATATTTTTAGAATGGAGGAGAAGAAAAAAGAAGGAACAGAAAAAAGGTCTTTAAATGGGGAAATGGAGAGAGGTCAATTTCTTCTGTTTCTAGTATCCAAACCATACGGGGGGAAAAAATCCAGAAGAGCATGTCTTTAAAGAGAGGCAGTCTTTTTCCTTTAGGGAGTGGTTTACTGGGAAGTTTCGCTGTGCTCTGAAAAAAGAAATGCTAGAAAGTTAAACATCAAACACAGGTGTGAAGATACCAGCTAGCGGTACATGAGTAATGTTGGATTTTTTCCTTTTTTTTTTCCCTTGAATTTTTGGTAGTTCACCTGAACTATCAAGGTAAGATGACACAGACCACTTGAAGAATTCATATGCATATAAACTTTTTCATCTTCTTCACTAAGTAACACCAACGGCAGCAAATAATGTTAGAATATGTGATGTTAGAACAACTAAGTGGAAACACAACCAACTCCAACTTGAAGCACCAATGGCAGCAAACAATGTTAGAATATGTGATGTTAGAACAACTAAGTGGAAACACAACCATCTCCAACTTGAAGAAATCATTATTTCTTATAAGACAGCTCCCTCCCTTTCACAACCCTTGTTCCTGTGAAATTTGCGAGGCCATTTTTGGGAAGGGAGGGGACAGGGTCTCACATTTTTAACCCTTCGACTGCTATGACAGTATGAGCTGCAATCTCGGCTTTCACTGTTTCAGGTACAACGGGATGAGTCACTATCATGGTACGGTTTTAAGTTTGGTCAAATATTGTCTTACCATCACTGGCAACGTTCAGCATTCATCCTAATTTTCAATTCTTATTACTGCCTGCCTTCTTCTAGATTCACTGTTCTTAAATAGTTTACTTTCGCAGCACATTTCTGAAAAAAAAAAAAAAAAAAAAAAAAATCTGCGAATATGTGATACCTATGAAGAGAAGTTGAGTGGAATTACACAAATGAGGAATCAGTCTCAACAATCAACAGTACCAAAGCAGTAACTGTATGAAGAGAGTTTGATCTTTTTTGCTTCAGATAGTACCTTTTGGCTTCGTGTGCTGTTCATTTTGTTTTCATGTTCTCTGCCATGAAAAAGAGTGGGTAGGTTGGGGACAAATAACTAGGTGATTCTGTCTAGAGCCAAGGTAAAACTTGGGATTTTCCTCCCACTTTTAAAGCAATATTAACTAGAATAATACAGATCACTTTGTCCAGGACTCATTCCCTGCTGACCTCTGTCTTCAGCTGCTTCATACACAAAAAAAAAAAAAAAAAAAGAAAGAAAACACGAGTGGGTATAACAAAAGTGGGAGTGTTTCAGACAAAAAGTAAAGTGGTTGTTACGAATGTAGTAGGAGAAAAAAAAAACAGGAACTAAAATTCTGTGAATAAAATAATGAAAATATTTTCATTTTCAACAGTTAAGTAATTTATTTTTCTTTAGTGTGCACATTGCAACCACTGGACGATTTCAAATACTTGGCACAATTTTGTGATTACCTTCACACAAATATCACTGGATACTTTTTGAGAAATATTTTCTACTACATTTTGCATATGTCAGTAGTCATTTTTTTCATATCTTACATAATTTCTACTTTTTCTTTAAATACCGGTTTCTCAAGCTATGTTAAAAGCAAGCATAGACAAAGCCTCAATTGGAGTGTTTGTAGCAACAACCAACTTCCTTTGCATTTCAAGAACACTTCCTGTGCATGTCTTTTATTATCAGTGGCACTCAAAGAGTCTATATCCTGAGGAAAGTTGATCTCCTAACTCTAATAGAACAGAGACAAATACTCCAGATAGATTTGCTATGCTGTCTCAATGCTATGTCAGAGGAAATTTACCTGGGTGTATTCTGAAAAACACAGCTGAAGTCTAAACAACGCAAAAGATGTGTACAGGAACATCGTATCACCACTGGGTGTGTTTTTTAAAGAAATTCTCCTAGCCCTCCTCTCACTTCTATCCAAGCATGCTTGCATGCATGCATTGGGCGCGCACACGCGCACACACACACACACACACACACACACACACACACACACACACACGCACGCACACACACACATACACACACACGCATGTGCGCGCACGCGCGCGCGTACACACACACACACACACACACACACACACACACACACACACACACACACATGCGCGCGCACATGTGCACAGGTATGCACACACGCGCGCGCGCGTGCACATGCACGCACATGCATGCCAGCTCACACACCATCATATATACTCTCTCTCTCTCTCTCTCTCTCTCTCACACACACACACACACACACACTTTTTCACACATACACACACACACACACACACACACACACAAGCTACAAATATTTCATGTCTGAGGATATCCCCAGTTCTGCTGAACAGACAAATGATGGTCATTTTACAAGTTTTATGTGTTTAAGAATCGATTATAGCGAAAGATTTCCAATGAGAGGAAGATATGAGAGAGATGTCAATTTTTTCCCCTTGTTGAAAAGAAAATGCAAAAGGATGGCAGAGAAGGGATAAAAAAAAAAAAGATGTCAAATAAAGGGGAGGAGGGGGAGAGAGAAAAGAAAAGTAAAAGCCAGCTTAATCAATTAAACAATCTGGGTCACTGGACAGAGGGGTGGGAGGGGGCACTGAAGTGGGACAATGGGAGAATGTGGAGGGAGGGGGAGAAAGGTTAGGTCAACATCCTTTTGGCCTAGAAATACACAAGTATGTCTACACTTTTAAGAAACATCCATTGCCATTATAGTATGGCACAATATCCTGTTCAGGTAATCAGCAAAACCAGCAGAATCCACCACCTTCCTTGGATGAAAAACCTGAAGGCTCTTGGTTAATGGCTCGCAGTAGCGAACTATCATTTTCAGTCGGTCAAATCTCATGTCATCTCCCACAACTAGAATGGTAGTGTTGAACTTCTTAAGCTCATTGATCACACACACACACACACACACACACACACACAGAGAAACTTGAGACTCTGAAATGACTAATAACAAAAACACAGTTCAGTTTAATCTTTGTGTTGGCAAATTTCTTTGTTAACAATTTTATTTCTCCTACAGCTACAAATCTCCACAAAGTTTTTAAAACACAGACGCAAACAACACACATGTATACAAGTCCACACACACACACACACACACACACACACACACACACACATACAGTGACACAAACACACACCCACACACACACACACACACACACACACCCCACACACACACACACACACACACACACACACATACAGTGACACAAACACACACCCACACACACACACACACACACACACAAACACATTGCTGCCAGTCTCTTAATAACCAGAACTGGGAGTCACGGGGAACAGAGGGAAATCCACTTCTAAACTGAAACCATTTTTTGTTCAACAAATGGAAAGCTCACAAAGAAAATATACCTATCACAGTTGCTGGCATCCGTAGAATATCATTCTCACTATACTCAGCAATATCTCATAGTTAAAAATAACTGGAATTTTCCCTCTGCCCCCTCACCTCCTTTTTTTTTTTTTTCTTTTTTACAACACTGACATTCACTGATTCTGGGCTTTTTCACCACATTTCGAATTTCAAGTATAAGTTTGAAAACAATAATTAAGGAAATAACTGATAGCCTTTGCAGCTAGGACCAATGACCAGAGTAGTTTCTCTGTCTGACCCCTATTCAAACTGATACATCTGAACTGCCTTGAGGGCAGGCTTGCCTCATGAAACAGCGTCTCTAGAAATCAAGACAACTGAGAAATCCTAGCTTACAGTGTGACATTCATGTCTCTCTCTTGTGCGCACACACACACACACACACACACACACACATACACACACGCATACACATGCAGGCACATGTGTATGCACGCACACGCACACACCCACACCCACACACACATGCAGGCGTGTGTGTATGCATGCACATGTTTATGCACACACACACATACACTCCCAGCATCTCTCTCCCCCTGCTCCCTTCTCCTTTCCCTTTTCTCTCTCTTATATCTCTCTCCATCTCTCTCCCTCTCTTCTTCTTCCTTCCGCTCTCCCTCTCCCCACCCTCCATCAACAAAAATCAAAGCATCTAAATTGTAATGTTACAGGGAAATCCCAGTGCCAAGCAAGAAAAGAACTGATTACACTTTGATTCATACAGAATTTACCGGGACAATCCCCCACACCCACAAGCAAACACCATGCTAGAAAAATGCAAGTCCTCCTTATAACTCTCTCTCTCTCTATCTCTAATGTCTGTCTGTTTGTTTGTCTGTCTGTCTCTCTCTCTCTCTCTCTCTCTCTCTCTCTCTCTCTCTCTCTCTCTCACACACACACACACACACACACACACACACCCTGAAAATTTAAATGTAGTGGGAAGTGAGCAAGGGTGAGTGCGGCTGATGGAGGTTAAGGGGACCAGGGATGGGGACGGAGGGTAAGGGAGGGAGAGGACAGGAGGTAAGCACAGGATGGGGGAGGGAGAGGTAAATATTGTTCAAAAGCACAGACATGCGCGCACAGACCGTTAATAACATGAACAAATATTGAACTTGAAAAATCAACATAGTATATACCACCTAATTCATTTCCCATCCCCCTATACTCACATCTTCTATGGGGAGAACGGCAGAGACGAGAATCACAAACAGTCGCAGACAGAGAGACAGGAGGAGTGAAGGGGGCAAATACATGGAGGGAGGGGAGGTCTACACATGATACGAAAACTCTGCACACCTTCATACGTATCCTTTAAATTCTCAACTATAATGCGTTCTCTGTGGGTCAAGTGTACCCCTTCGCACTCTTTACCATGTCAAGAGCCAGAGGCAAAAAATTACTGTGAGAAAGACAGGCACACATGACAGACACTGACAGACACAAACAAACACAGACGAGCAGAGACTGTGAGCGGATAGGAGTTAGAGAGAGACAGAAAGACAGGCAGTCTGACAAACGTAGAGAGACAGACAGACACAAACAAGCAGAAACACTGAGAGAGAGGCAAGGAGCTAAAGAGAGAGAGAGAGAGAGAGAGAGAGAGAGAGAGAGAAAGAGAGAGATGAGTCATTGTTTCAAATTAGGGTCACAGCAGTTATACAGTGTGACACACTTTAAGCTTAACAACTAGTTGCTCCACCCTGACATGATGTCCAGTTCTGACAACTGTGCAAGGTATGTTAACTGATTAATTGCTTCAAGACACATTTCAGATTTCCCATGGAAGTAACATAGTATAGTGTCCATTTTGTGCCGTTCTGGCATTTTTTATGTTTCTATTTTCGTCAGGTGTTATTCCCCCTCCCCCTCTCTCACAACCCCAACTCCCACAATCATCTCTCCTCTTTACCCTACTTCTGTCCCCTTCTCTAATCACATGCACCATCCTCTTTTTTCTCCTCCTTATCTCTCCCTGCCTGCTTTCTGCGTCTTGGTCTTATGACAAGTTTCATATACCATTTATCAAAAACCGCTTTCATTTGATGTCATATCCTTAAAACAACAAATGATTACAATCCATGAGCATGTAAGAACACTTTATTACATGAATAATTTATCGTTCCATAAAAAAAAAAACATGCATCTTAAAAACCCAGAGCCCTGATTCATGCATAGCTAACAGCAGACTTTGTAGCCTGATAACTACGCTGGAGCAGATAGACAGTGAATGAACTGGCCATTATGGCCACAGTGTTATCATGCACTCACATGAAACTGGTTTAAAACCAACTATCACCTAAACATGAATCCCATTCCAGATTCTGATTTTCTTTTTTTTTCTTTTTCTTTAATTTTTTATATCATTTAAATCTGTAGAATGACTTCTCATGGAAAATACCACGAATTTAGGGGATCATTGGGACAAAAAAAAAAAAAAAAAAAAAACAAAGCAAAACTCCAAAGCTCATTATATAGCATGACCACAGTATCTGGCTCAGCAGAAGAATGTAAAGAGAAGAGGTCTGGGAGCACGATACTCTTGTGACAAAAAAGAAAGCGGGAAAGATAATACAGTGAGAACAAGAAAGCCGGAGAGTGTAGAATAGTACTCACAGGTGCAATTCCATTTACACTGTACCCTGAATTTACAAAACCCTGAAACACAACACAAATATTTATGAACACAGTGGAGCCCTTTAATAATAATGATCCACAGAAATCCTGTACAAACAAAACCGGAGACTCCTGAACTGGGAGACAGCCTGTACTGGGAGGTAAATCAGAGTTCTCACACACTTCCAGTAATGAAAAATGGGAGACTTTGCAGGCTCTTACATATGCATATAAGATACACACACATTGTCTGTTGCACACACAGCTTTTAAATCTTACTTTCAAATGAAAATGGGAAGATTTTACAAAATTATACTCCCTGTTCTGCGGGATTATCCACCTCTGTCAAACTCTTGGCAGTTATGACAGTTTGAAGGCTCTGCCTGGTCACCTTTAGTGGTTCACCCAGCGCTACTGCAGACCACTGTACATTCACACACTGTGATGTTTACTTCTCTTCCCTCTCATTGTATGGTATACAAGACCTTAAACCCACATGCTGACCATCACCATTCCTACCGGTCAGAATCTCAGTTTGACATGTTTATCTATTTTCACTTCTTCCAGGTACTTGGGAGCAACCCTGTTCGAAGATGGCACCTGCACAGCACAAATCTGAATCCGGATCAACTTTGCATCAGCAGCAATGGCCAGACTGAACAGAGTGTGGAAGAGCAACATCAAATTCCACACAAAATTCTGGCTCTAAAAGTCACTAGTGGTCTCCATCCTGTTATATGGGTGAAAGACATGGACACTGATGGCGGAACTGAAAGAAGAATCCTGGCGTTTGAAACTAGGTACCTGAGGAAACTACTCCGCATCTCCTACAAAGAACACAAGACCAATGATTATGTGCGGAACCTGGTCACTAACCTAGTTGGGCTCCACGAACCACTACTGGCAACTGTCAGACGACGAAAGATGGTTTGGTTTGGCCACGTCATTCGTCAGAACACCCTCTCCAAAACCATCCTTCAAGGTACCATTGAAGGAGGGCACAGACGAGCACGCCAGAGCTGGTCCGAAAAGTTAAAGGACTGGCCAAAATGACCATGCCAGATCTCCTCATGACAGCCACCAACAGAGGAGCCTGGAGAAAAATGGCGGCTGCCTCATCACGTCCCCCCCCAACAACCCCAGCGGTCAGGGGAATGACTGACTGACTGATCTATTTTCACTCATTCATGTTGTTTATAATTCTACTGCCTAACTGACCACAGAGGCCACAAACATCAGGGCTGAAGAGATGTTCAAATCACAGCAATGTACAGTTTAATAGCGGAGATTAGATTCAACACCGAAATAAACCCAGTCTCTAAAAACTAAAAACACAAAAGACTGAGCTAAAAGTGTTTGTCATGGTCCATGTACACTGCAATAAGAAAAAGTTTCATTTCCAGCTAAAACTGAAAAATCCCATTCTGTTGAACCTCTCACATCACAATCTATCACTCTCTCACTCTCTGTGGAGTCCTCAGTCAAATGTTTGCATCTACAGTTATAGGGTAAATCTGAGCATTCAAGAAGATGTCCCAAAGCTGAGAATTTTGCCACAAGACAGCATGCACCGTGAGATTGCTTCACCTTCAAAACGGTTGCTGTGAATAAGAAAACGGCAAACCACTTGATGATGTTCAAAGATTTGTATACCTGGGCAGCAAGATGACCACAGACGGCAACTGCAACCAGGAGATCAATGCCAGAATCAGCAAAGCCAACCAAGCTTTCGCAATGCTCAGGCCCATCTGAAGATTCACCGTCCTCAGCATCCAAACGAAGATTCGACTCTTCAAAAGCAATGTCCTCAGAGTCCTCCTGTCTGGCTCAGAGTGCTGGAAGACGACTGTCGTCATTCAGAAAAAGCTGGAAGTGTTCCAGAACAAGTGTCTGCGACGCATCCTCAGGATCTTCTGGCCGAACATCATCTCAAACGAGGAACTGAGGACTAGAACAGGAGTCTCCACAATACAGGTCACCATCCAGGCGCGTCGATGGAGATGGCTAGGGCATGTCTGTCACATGCCACCCAGCTCACTCCCCAGAACAGCCCTGCGCTGGACCCCCAAGGTAAAAGAAAACGGGGACGACCGAAGGAAACCTGGCGCAGGACAACAGAAAGGGAGCTGAAATACAAAGGACTGACTCTCAACACTGCCCCCAGAGCAGCCGCAGACAGAGCCAGATGGAGATCTCTTGCTGTAGCCTCAAGCGCCAGCAGGCACGGAGAGGACTGAGAGAGAGAGAATAAGAAAAGTATGACCAATGAGTTGTCAGTACAGCTGTTTCCTCTTAGCGATTTCCAGAGCCAGTTGGGAGAACATTCACTGTCTGTCAGTGCGCTCCAATCCATTTGTGAGTTATCTATGGCATGTTTCTGGACTGAGATTTGAGAATGGGAAAGATGTTTCAGACAATACTGTTTGTAGTGCCAAGTCGGTCAGCAATCTCGTCATCTTGAATGCCAGTATCACCTGAAATCCAGACAAGCATAATACTGCCTGCAGACATTTTTAAGAGTGGAATGCATTTTGCACAATTTCAAGAGAGAATAGGATGGTTTGTTACTGTCAACTATGACTGCAAGAGCAGAGAGGGAACTGGAGAAGACTAGAATTTCTTTTAGTTCAGACTGAGTGCCACAATCATGGCAGCAAGTTTCGCAATGTATACAGACCTGTTGAAAAGGATAATGTTTGGACAGTGTGCAGAACAGGAGGCTGAACCCATGACTTCTTCATAACCATATATGAAGCATAAGTGGAGACTCTTTTAATTTTCAGACAACTCGACGTAGTCCCCACCCGAGGTTTTGTAGCCCAGAGAACTGGTGGAATCTTTTCCTGCATGAGACTTGAGTCCACCTGAAAAACTGTGGTCTGAACGCCAATTGTAATATGCCTCGAAATTTTCTTTAAAAAAACCAAAGGAGTCAGACTCCTTTCCTTGAGAGACAGAAGTAATGTGAATACCCAAATGAGGAACAGTGCGATGGGCGTCTTCAAACAGTGCACCCAGCCAAATTTAAATGGAAGTCTGTGTTAAAACTCTCCATTTTTTTGGCATGACATGTTATACCATGTCAAACTCATGCAGAAATTAAAAAAAAAAAAAAAAAAAGGAGACAGGCACCACAGTGTCGAACGGACGGACCTGACGGTTCTGTTCAGGTGGTCAATGGCATCAATGGCTATGCTTAAATCGGGGAGAAATGTCCTCGGCACACAATCAGGTACGGGCGGGGATCATACAATCATGTCCCAGACACAGACACAGTATCTGACGAAAGGACTTTCTCAACACCTGAATCCTGATTCCAAAACACGCATGAGAGAAAAGGAATTCGTGAATACCACCTTGATGGCATAGGCCCATGTCTCTGTGCCTGCGGGCAAGGAACAGTAGTGTTTTCGTAAGTCGGTCTTCAGTGTCTGTTTTACCCAGAGGACAGTAAGAAAGATGCAGCTGAGACAGTAACTGTGGCAATGTCCTTAATGAAGTCTCCTGCACAAAGTACCAGGATGGGCGTCACATCTAGCTCCCTAGTCTTCACTACCCATTACCTCAGAGAGACCCTTGGAACCTGACTTTTTTTTTTGCCAGAATTTCATAGACAAATTTATGAACAGCCACCATGGTAAAAGGCAGTCCTGCATATGTCAGCAGCGATGAAGAAAGGACGGTGATCTTCAAATGAGAAGATCAACAGGATAAATGACTAGGGCCTGTAAGAAGCCTTCCTGAGATGGTCCAAAACAAAGGAGAGGTCTTAAGCAAGTGCCCCCTCTGAAACTGCACGCACCATGCAGGATGGCTTCCTGCACTTCTTCCCCTACAGGAACTTGTTACGGGAGCAGATTGACACCTTGACCAAGAGCAAGGATAGATTCCCCTAGAGGAACTTGGTTACAGGAGCAGATTGACCACCAAGAGCAAGGATAGATTCCCCTAGAGGAACTTGTTACAGGAGCAGACGGACACCTTGACCAAGAGCAGGGAATCTATCCTATCTAAACAACACCTACTCTGAAATTCCCATCCATCCAATGCATCAGGGTTATCTCCGGCTCCTTCAAAAACTGGGATGAGGGGAGAGGGATGCAGTGGGGAAGGGGGAAGGAGGGGGGGTGAGTAAATGATTTCAGAACCTCTGCCTTTGGTCTCTCCCAGACACCTTTCTTTTCGTCATGGTAGTTTGGGATATGGTGTCCTTAGCCAGGACCGATTCAGTAATTCACATCTCTGCTTTCCTTGGACAATGTGCTGATCTTGGCTCACTCCAAGACACTGTGCACAGCAGGAGGAGGATGGCTTTCTGGTGCTCTGCTGCATGCTGAGCTTCATCAATAACTGGGAGAAGTGCAATCAATCCTCGAGTTAACTGTTCAACTACTGAGGGATGACAATCTCCTTGTGTGCCTGATTAATAGTCAAGACTTTTGACATTCTCCACTGAGCTTAGGCTGTCCATGACAGTCAACTTGGTTCTTCATGTGAACCAATGCCAGACCCTCTTCTTGCTAATGGCATTATGGAGTCCATGTTGTAAATCATACCCCTTGGCTGTGCTTTAGTGCCCTCTGTGCACAGAACTGAGGAGATGCTAGTCCCAGCAGATTCAACCCTGGGACACAGGCATACTGGAGGGACCTTACATGCAATAGCCAACTGAGAAGTGGGCAGACTACACAGCAATCACCCTATGCATCCTTCAAGTTGTGCTGCACACTGACCTCTTTCCAGACCCAAGCGTTGTTTTCCACAAACGGGTCCACTCGATGCTGGGACGCTCACACAGGCATCTTCTATGCCTCTTGGGAGTACTCTCCAGAGGATACTGAATGGCTGTTCAGCTGAGCTGGCTTTTTTTGAGGGGGGGGGGGGATCCTGACCGAAAGGCATGGGTGCAGTGCTCCAGCGGGCAAAGTCTGGTCATGCTCTTGTTGCAAAGTTCGGAGAAGAACTCCTATTGACAAAATGGTCGCTGCTTGAGATTCAAACCTGGGAGGAGGTGGGGGGGGGGGTGAAAGTAATCACCAGTGTCACTTGACACACCTGCTGTCACGGAAGTGATTCCGCTAGGTCCAGTTTGCATTTATTAGGTCTTTGCTGAAGGTTTCACTGCAATATGATATAAATCTACCAGACACACTAACAGAATGGCTGACAAAATCCTAAATCTGCCAGACACACCAACAGAATAACTGACAGAACCCAAAGAAACTGGTGAAAAAAAAACAAAAAAAAACAAAGAAACTAGTGGGGGAAAAAAAAAAAAAAAAAAAAGACCAGCAACAATTACAACAAAAGATGAAATGTATCCATCAGAACTCTCTACCTTCTAAATAAGTTCCAGAGATAACTCATCAGAGAACACATTAATATCTTGACACATGAAACATGGTTAATGTTAACGATCGCTTGCTGAACAAAGGCACACGTCTACAAACATGAAAATACTTACAACTTGAAAATACTTACATAATCATGAAATGCTTTAGCTTCGCTACTGTGATCACAAGTGTCTCTCCTTTCAGGTGCCGCACAATATAAATCCAAAAAACACTGCACACAAATAACACAGACAGAAAAAGATTATGAATGACCGAGTAAACATTAAGCATTGATGTTCTTCATCAATCTTTTTCTTTTTTTTTTTTTTTTTTGGGGGGGGGGGGGGGGGGGGGGGGGTGGAGGAGGGGTGGGAATGCAAGGCAATAACCACAAAATCCTCACTTGTGACGAGAAGACAAAATTTTCATTTAGAAAGGCTAATATCATGATCTTTTTTTTTCCATGATGATACCTAAATGGAAAGGTTGAGCAAAACAGCATTTGTACTAAGGTAGTTGCAAGCCCATGCAAGCCTCATTTTGATTGTGAATGGGATTCGGGGAGGAGTGGGGAGCTTAGAAGAGGGCGCTCAGGGATACAGACTTTGTTTTGTTTTTGTTAACTTCATTACCAAGAGTTTGGTTGTTGTTGCTGTTGTTGTTTTGTTTTTGTAAGCTTCCTTACCGGGGGTGGGGGTGGGGGGGGGGGGTGGGGTGGTGGTGGTGGTGGTGGGTGGTGGTGGTGGTGTGGTGTGTGTGTGTGTGTGCGCACGTGTGTGTGTGGGGGGGGGGGGGTGTGTGTGTGTGTGTGTGTGTGTGTGTGTGTGTGTGTGTGTGTGTGTGTGTTTAGGTATGGGAGAGAGGAGCTTTTGTTTGCTTGTCTGATCTGTTTTTGTTAAATTCATTTCTGGAAGATCATTTTTGTTTTTTTTCATTTGTTTGTTGTTAAGGAGGAGTGAGTTCCTGAACTCCACCAATGCCCCTTCCCTTCCACCCACTACATGACTTTGCTTGAGAAGAGGGGGGGGGGGGGGTGTGAGGAGGGAGGGAGAGGAGTGGGATGAGAATGCATGGTGGATGGTGGTAAACAAGAGACAGCATATACAATTGGTAGCCAACTGGATGCTTTCTCTAAAGGGGCGGTTTTAGCACAACTATAGTTAAGATAAGATAAGATAATTTGCTTATAAGCCGACCGCAAAGGGCCATATCAGGGCTGTCACCACGTTAACGACTATAGTTCCCACCCTTCCTGAACAATCTGAATTTCAGTATTAATTTCTTTGCATGGGACTGACGATCAAATGATGTATTACAATCAGGATGACTCTGTTCTGAAGGGCATCGAATTGCAACTTGGATCGAACTGCAACTTTCAAAATTAACAAGTTCAACTGATCAGTTTCAATCGCTATTCCACTGAGCTTGCAGCAGATTTGTAAGTTCTAACAAGACGCAAAGCATGCTGCTCCCTGTTTATCTTCCTGAAAAACATCACAATCAAACATGCGTCATAATGTATTCGACGTCACAATCAAACGTGTGTCATAATGTATTTGACGTCACAATCAAATATGCGTCATAATGTATTTTGTTACTGAGATATTCCATAAAGAAGAAAAATTTTCTGGCCCTTGTCATTGTTAGTAACAGCTATTCTGGTAAAATAAAACATCAGGCATCATCCATGACCCATAATGAACATACCTACAAATTTTCAGAAAGATCAGCCCAGAAGTTTTGTCTGGAGTGAGTGGAACATATTTTGACCATGGACAGACACACAGACAGCATTCCTTCATTCCCAAAAATGGAAAGCAAGAATTCATCAATGTGCTCATAACAACAATATAGCCATAAAATGACAAGCATGACTGAAATTCTGTCTACATCAATATACTATGTGAAACTCCACCCCATTCAAAAAAGGTGAAGCAAAGAGACAAACTGAACCACAAGCTGTATAAATAGTGTGGCAGAGACACTTTACAGAACCACAGGTAGTGTCAGAAGTATTGCAACAAGACTAATAGTGACTAACAGGACCATGTGCAGTACTAAGTAGTATTGCACATAAACAGAACCACATGTCATGTAATTAGGGTGGCAGAGAGACTAACAACCTCAAGTAACATAGGTAGTATCGTCGAGAGACTAACAGAATCACTGAAGTCTAAGTAATGTGGGAGCGACAACAGAACCGTCAGCTGTATGAGGTTGGAGAACAGCTGGCTTGAAAATCTCAACAACAACCAAAAAAGCCTGGGATCCCGGGCCTGCCTGATCAAGTTTTAAAGACTGTTTCATGGTCTTTTTTTTCCTTTTTAAATGACTCGTGAGTTAACAACGCAGTGACAGCCCTGGTGTGGTCCTTTGCGGTCCACTGCGCTATAAGCAACATTACTATTACTCTCATGACAGGTAAATTACTATACAGCAAATGAAGAAAATAACTGAACACACACCCAAAAAAAATGAACACACACACACACACACACACACACACACACACACACACACACACACAGAGGCATACACAAATAAATACATTTCAAGACCAAAAGAAAATAAAATAAAAATTACATAAAACAAAAAGAAATCAAATTGGTGTTTGTCTCAGCAGTCATGAACATAACCTGGCTGGCAACTGAAAAGCAATATCCCTTATGTGTGACACAGCCACTGTCATTTCCTGCATCTCTTTTTTCTTCTGTTCGTAACCATGCCCACCCACAAGGAGTACATCAGACATATTACTTCTCTGAGCTGTCACACCCTTAAAGTATATAAAAAAAAAAAAAATGTAATGTGGTGGGTTTTGTTTATGTTTTGAGATGCTGAAGAGGCCGCTAGAATTATGGGCAGTATAAGTAGTGTGGCAGAAGACTAACACTTGTTGTATACTGAAGTAGTGTGGCATTAGAAGTGACAAAAGTTCCATGGCCTTTCCAGCACTGACTCAGTAGTTTTTTTTTTTTTCCTGTGACCCCCCCCCCCCCCCCCCCTTTACTAAACCTTCTTCCCTCCCCACCCCCACCCACCCACCTACCCCCTCTCTCCTCCTCTCATCACCAACCCTTGCACTCCCATCCCATCCTATCTTCATACATCCTCAACCCTCCCTCCCCCCCTTTCCCTCTCCCATCCCATCCTCTCCTATCCCCACCCATCCCCCAACCGCCCTCATCTGACTGAACCTTAAGCAGCCTTGGTAACTGATCAACTCGAGATCTTTTTTTTTTCTTTTTTTCTTGGATAAACATGTGTAAACAACAGTCTGCATCACTTTCTTGCACACACACACACACACACACACACACACACACACACACACACACACACACACATGCAGCATGCTCTCTCACCTACTCTCTCTCTCTCTCTCTCTCTCTCTCTCTCACACACACACACACACACACACACACACACACACACACACACACACACACACACACACAGAGTTTCCCTTATGTTCTCTTTCTCAACACTTAAAAGAGGAGAGGAAAAATGAGAACACCATGAAGAGACAATGTGCTGGCTTATGTCCTGGATCTTGAATGACGTCAACTGGAGCCAGCTTCCATTTCCAGTTTCCCCAACAACAATTTCAGCAACAAATCAATACCTGCTGAGGGAGGGTGGATGGGCGTGTGGGTCGAGTTTGTGTGTGAAGGATACACATGTGCACATACACACATACTTCTCCCAAGATGTCACCAGTTCAAACAGCTGCTAAATTCAATACAAATCCTCACACAACTACACCTTTCTACACTCTGGCTTATATTCCTGCCACAAACCTTCCAATTAATCCTTCTTACCCACCCCCAAGTATTCTACAACATCTTCCAGGCCTGTACAAAAACTCTTTGAACCATGAAAATATTTTCACATTCCACTAAAATAACAAGTGCAAACCAAAGTTCAGCTTTCCATAGATTTTTGCTGAAAAATTTGAAGTCTTTCTATCCATTAGTTTATTTTTTTACAATTTTTTAAACTCTCAGTACCCCAATTTGGGCAGCAAATTCCAATATAAACTTGGTAGTAGAGCTGTCTTCTGTTCCACAAAATGCAGGAAAACGAAGGTTAAGTTTGTCACTACAACTCTCTCCCACCCTTTGGTGTTGAATACTCAAAACCACTAAGATTTATAAAAACTAAAAAAAAAAAATTTTCAAAACAAAAAAAAAAAAAAAAAAAGGAATCAGAAGAAAATCAAATCTCCACTAAAAAATCTCTTCCAACAGGCAAAAAACCCTTCCCAACAAACCATAACAGAGACAAACCCTCTCTACCACTAACACTGATTAAAAACCATCTCAATCAAGGAATAGATACAGCAACAAACCCTCTCTACCACTAACACGGAGAAAAAACCATCTCAATCAGGGAATAGATACAGCAACAAACCTTCCCTACCACTAACACGGAGGAAAACCCATCTCAATCAGGGAATAGATACAGCAACAAACCTTCCCTACCACTAAACACAGAGGGAAACCCATCTCAATCAGGGAAATAGATACAGCAACAAACCTTCCCTACCACTAACACGGAGGAAAACCCATCTCAATCAGGGAGATACAGCAACAAACCTTCCCTACCACTAACACGGAGGGAAACCCATCTCAATCAGGGAATAGATACAGCAACAAACCTTCCCTACCACTAACACAGAGGGAAACCCATCTCAATCAGGGAATAGATACAGCAACAAACCTTCCCTACCACTAACACGGAGGAAAACCCATCTCAATCAGGGAATAGATACAGCAACAAACCTTCCCTACCACTAACACGGAGGAAAACCCATCTCAATCAGGGAGATACAGCAACAAACCTTCCCTACCACTAACACGGAGGAAAACCTATCTCAATCAGGGACTAGATACAGCAACAAATCCTCCCTACCACTAACACAGAGGAAAACCTATCTCAATCAGGGAATAGATACAGCAACAAATCCTCCCTACCACTAACACGGAGGAAAACCCATCTCAATCAGGGAATAGATAAAGCAACAAATCTTCTTCCCTACAACTAACATGGAGGAAAACGCATCTCAATCAGGGAATACATACAACAAACCTTCCCTACCACTAACACAGAGGAAAACCCATCTCAATGAAGGAATAGATACAACAACAAACCTTCCCTACCATTCAAAACATAAAAACCCTCCCTATCACTCACAACATTAAAAACCCTTCCAACCACTTAGAACATTCAAAAAATCCTTCTAACCACTCAGGACATAAAATCCTTCTAACCACTCATAACATAGAAATCCTTCTACCCACTCTGAATATAAAAGTCCTTCTAACCACTCGTGACATAAAAATCTAACCACTCAGGACATAAGAATCCTGATGACCACTCACACAACATAAAAATCCTTCTAACCATTCGCGACATGAAAATCCTCCAAACCACTCACGACATAAAAATCCTTCCAACCACTCACATCATCATCTGAACATGAAATCCTTTCAACCACTCACACTACATAAAAATCCTTCCAACCACTCACAATATAACAATCCTCTCCATCCACTCAGAACACATAAAAATCCTTCCAACCACTCAGAACATAAAAATTCTTCCAACCACACACAGCACAAAAATCATTCCAACCACTCACAGCACAAAAGTCATTCCAACCACTCACAACATAAAATCCTTCAAACCACTCACGACATAAAAATCCTTCCAACCACTCATGACATAAAAATCCTTCCAACCACTCACAGCATAAAAATCTTTTCAACCATTCATGACATAAAAATCCTTCCAACCACTCATGGCATAATCCTTAAAACCACTCAGAGCATAAAAATCCTTCCAACCACTCGCAGCATAAAAATCCTTTCAACCACTACAGCATAAAAATCCTTCCAACCACTCACAACATAAAACTCCTTCCAACCACTCGCAGCATAAAAATCCTTTCAACCACTCGCAGCATAAAAATCCGTACAACCACTGCAGCATAAAAATCCTACCAACCACTCACAACATAGAATTCCTTCCAACCACTCAGCATAAAAATCCTTCCAATCATTCACATCTGAGAAACACCCTCCTAACCATACAGCCATTCATGAGACAAAATGCTTCCAGCCAGTGAAAACCCTCTCAATTGTCTGCAACAAAGAAAAACTCTTGCAACCATTAAACTGGAAAATCTTCCCACACACTCACAACAGAAAAAAAAAAAAAAAAAAAAAAAACTTCGATTCTCTGATTGATTCATTCACACAACAAAAAAAAAAAAAAAAAAAAAAAAAACCTTCCAACCACTCACAACAGAGAAACATCATTCAAACCATTCACAACAAGAAAAAATACCACCTCCCTCCCTTCCCCCCCCCCCCCTCCCCCGCTTAGCCTGCCATACACCCACTCACTCACAACAAATTAAATACTTGCATTCACAACAGCATAAAAAAGAACAAAACCACAAAAAAAACAAACAAAACAAAAAAAAAAAAAAAAAAAATCAAGCCACACATTATTATTAAAAAATAATCCTAATCACTCACAACAGACTGACCAATCCTCCCAGCCCCTCAAGTAAGATAAACACCCATCAAATCAATCACACACCCATCAAAACAATTACAACAGAGGAAATCCTGACACCCTATCACAACAAAGAAATGCCCTCCAAATCAATTGCAACAGAGGAAATCCTGACACCCAGCCACAACGAAATGCCCTCTAAATCAATCACAACGAAAAAAAACCCTTTAAATCAATCACAACAGAGGAAATCCTGACACCCACTAACAACAAAGAAATGCCCTCCAAATCAATCACAACAGAGGAAATCCTGATACCCAGTCACAACAAAGAAATACCCTCCAAATCAACTGCAACAGAGGAAATTCTGACACCCAACCACAACAAAGAAATGCCCTCAAATCAATCACAACAGAGGAAAACCTGACACTAATGTCTGCGAACTGTGAAAGCTTGAGGATGATGGTCTTAAAGCCTCATGTCTGCCAACTATGAAAGCTTGAGGATTACGGTCTTAAAGCCTAATGACCGCAAGGCCTGCAAAAACTGTGAAAGCTTGAGGATTACGGTCTTAAAGCCTTGTGTCTGCAGGACCTGCAAACTGTGAAAGCTTGAGGATTACGGTCTTAAAGCCTAATGTCCGTAGGGCTGCAAACTGTGAAAGCTTGAGGATTACGGTCTTAAAGCCTTGTGTCTGCAGGACCTGCAAACTGTGAAAGCTTGAGGATTACGGTCTTAAAGCCTTGTGTCTGCAGGACCTGCAAACTGTGAAAGATTGAGGATTAAAGTCGTAAAGCCTAATGTCCGCAGGGCCTGCAAACTGTAAGAGATTCACAGTATCTGGGGCACAGCATGATGGAATGCAATAGCTAAACTCCTTCCACCTCCTTAACCCTTCCTGAACTGAATCAGATAACCCCTTCACTGCTGGGTGGACAGTGAGGGTTTTCAGGTCGTGAAAATGCAACCCACAAGTGGTTCAAACTGGTGACTGTCAGCTCCTGTGATCAAACACCCCGAGTATTTTGACTGCATGACCTTCTGACAACATTCACTTTATCATATATTAATCTGAGGTAAAACTGCCAGACTGAACATGCTACACTTGTAATGGCCAGCATTCGCCAACACCTGCCTCCCTTATTTTGTCAATATCACCAGGCTATACGGCAAAGAAATCAATCAGTCATAAAAATGAACAGCTGTGCATCCAATTACAACTTGCCGCTTCCAAAGACCCAACGTCTACAGTTGTCTTCTCCAGTGTTAGCCACATGCATTCTGGAAAGACTTTTCAATCAAAACCAGTTCTCCACAGTCCCAACACACCAATCAATACGTATCCGTAACATGGTCAGCAACTTCTATAACCTGAAGGACTGAGTTTTTCGTCAAGGCTGGAGATCCCAGTCCCTTCTTCTTTTTCCTTTTTTTTTTCCCTTTCCAATAATTTCGTTTCATCAGAACTGCAGTGATTTGTACGGTAGCCCATTACCCCACATATCCTGCATTACCATCTCAACTTCCTCGATGCCACCTATTTCATAGGCTTTACAAAACATAAACTGAAATTCACCTCATCCTCTTTGACTTGACCTCCTTCCCCCCCCCATCTCTCACTCACCACCGTCCCACCCTTCACCCTTCTCCCCCTTCACCCAACTTCCTTGTTCTCCATCCTTACTGTACAAGGATATTTGTACACAAGATTGTGCACTGTGTATTTAATCTTTTTTTTAAATAAAATCTTTATTATGTCTATCATGATGAGGTCAGAAATGTCTCCAGCTCTTATTTACTCATTTTTTATTTCATATTTCATCACTGTCATAAATCTATCACCTTTATTATCAATTCATAACCTTGAGAAGTGCAGGTAAACTGAGCAAAACTATATTTAGAAAGAAAACAGTTGAGGAAAGGAGAACTAAATACCTTGATATAACACATGTGTGTGTGTGTGTGTGTGTGTGTGTGTGTGTGTGTGTGTGTGTGTGTGTGTGTGTGTGTGTGTGTGCGCGCGATCATGGGTGCATGAATGTGTTTCTCTCTGGCTTCTTAATGAGCATTGATGGTGTTTTCTTTTCTTTTCTTTCTTCTCCTGGTGCACTACAAACAAATCATGCTTCACAATTCGAGCACTGTTGTTCTTGTTCTTGTTCCTGGAGGAAGGAGGGCAGGGGGTGGGGGCAGGCGTTCATTTTTCTTACCTCCTGTGACCAACTGGACCTGGGCAGCTGTACTCTCAAACTTGGTCAGTTTTTTATAAAATAAAAAAGGACCGAGGCTTATATTTAAACAAATGCAGCGATGATATTAAAAATGTCAATCCTGGCAAGCACCAAAACACATCTTTGATTTCCTGAACGTTTTTTTTTTTTACATGAAGTTTTCAGTTTCAGTTTTATTACACTGCTGAATGCACAGAACCCTTTCAGGCTGTCATGACAGTGAAAAATAGGTACAGATATACAAGTCAATTTGGTTTACGTTATTACAGCAATTTATGACACTTATTAACAACGTTCATTAGGCAATTAAAATTAGACAGTGCTGTGCTAGCCATTCTATTATGTCTTTCACAATTAGATTAACAAAAAGCTTCTTTAACTGGAAAAAAGACATTGAATTTCAATGCACCAGTTAAATATATCTAACCACCTTGCGTTGTAAAAAATGTTGCGGAGAAAAACTTTGATCTGAAAGCTTTTTTTTTTTTTTTTTTTTTTTTTTTTTTTAAGTACACACCTTGTCCTAACCGTCGGGTGACAAAATTAACACTAATCCTTCAGTGACTAGCCTTGAAAATTCTCATATTTTTTTAAGTAAACACCCTGTCTCTAACTGTTCAGCGCCAAAATCAGCAGCATTCCTTCACTGACTTGGCCATTGGGAGAAGCTTCATTCATGGGGGGTGGGGCATGTACATTAATAAACGCATGATGCAAAATCCACAACAGACCCAAGAGACAGGCTGCAGGGCTGAAACAGGCTGATGCGGGTCTGAATAAATGCTGAAGATATCCAGTTACAGTGTATAGTGAAATGCCCACCCTACCCATCCCTTCCCCAGGGAGGAAAAGAAAAAAACATAAGCCATAAGGACTTCCTAAAACACAGAGTGATGAACGGGCTTCAACAGCAGATAAAACAACTGATAAACATCAAAAAAAAAAAAAAAAAATTCATAATAAAATGCACTCCACAAGCATTGCTGAAAAGAAGAAATCACTGCTTTGCACAAGCCTTCATTCTGTTGTTACAAGGGCACTCTGTAGGAGTGTAGACGTCTGCAAAGATCAATCAGTCCATTATAGTTCAACCAAACTCTACCCTATTCCCTTCAATACCTTGATATAGCTCTCAAAATGTCACACACAGATCAAAACTGGTTGTAGCTGTCTGAATCCTTCTTGTCTCAGCTATACTTCCATGGTGATTGCTGGTTTCTAGCTCAATTTGTTACTGTGCTGTGACTGAACAAATACATATATCCCCCCTCCATCAGCCTCCCCTTTCCCGTCCCCCAACGCCCTATCCTTCACCCCCACTTCCTTCCCCTTCTATTTTCCCCTCGTAAATGATCTTAACTTGCCTGATCCAGTCCAAAAATATCCCATCTCTGAATGTTAAGAAAAAGTTTTCTAAATCCATCCCAAATTCAATGCCACTTCGTCCTTCATGCACACACACACCTCTTTGCACCCATGTTCTGGTAAAACTGGTTCAATAGTTTTTGTGTCATCTTTCCTAGAGACCAACAAATCATCCAACAGGTAAATGTGAAAACATCCATATTGGTTGCAAAAAAAAAGTTGCTCAAAACATCGTGTTCTTTTACTCCAAAGGATCTTTAAAAAAACAAGGTACTTTTTAATATTCTATGGTTCACCCTTCCTTGGTTTGAAAAAAAAAGGGGGGGAGGGGGGGGGGGGAAAAAAGCTCTCAGAGAGAGGTAGCAAAGAGGAAGTGACCACCACAAAATTTCCAGATGGTGGGGAAACCCCCAACATCCCCGTGAAGGGACTATCAATCCTCTACACTGTAAAGTCATTTACAAAACGCCCAAATGCATAATCTTTTCAGTCTCTGTTTTGCTCTATGAATTGTAATGAGTGACCTTGCATTTGATACAGACAATGACAAACACACCTACTCTGCTTCCACCCATCCATTCAAGGGGAAAAAAATAATCACCAACCTGCAGACTAACAATAGCAACTGAAAACTATCTACATCTTTTTTCCCAGTAAAATAGAAGAGCGCTCGCGACATCCATCGAAGTTGAACTGAATCTAGATCTGCCCTTTAATACAGATCCATGCTTCTGATTTGCATGAAAATATAATGGAATAGTCTTTGAGGCACATTGCGTTTTCTTGCTGACAGAACACAATCCACTCCCAAGGCTATACCGCATTATCTTGCTGACAGAACACAGATCCACTCCCAAGGCTATACCGCATTATCTTGCTGAAAGACCAAGATCCATTCCCGAAGCTATACTGCATTATCTTGCTGACACAACAAGAATCCACTCCCTAGGCTATACTGCATTATCTTGCTGACAGAACACGGATCCATCTCCCTAGGCTATACTCCATTATCTTGCTGACACAACAAGAATCCACTCCCTAGGCTACACTGCATTATCTTGCTGACACAACAAGAATCCACTCCCTAGGCTATACTGCATTATCTTGCTGACATAACAACGATCCAGTCCCTAGGCTATACTGCATTATCTTGCTGACACAACAAGAATCCACTCCCTAGGCTATACCGCATTATCTTGCTGACACAATAAGGATCCACTCCCTAGGCTATACTGCATTATCTTGCTGACACAACAAGAATCCAGTCCCTAGGCTATACTGCATTATCTTGCTGAGGGGAACAAGCATCTGCCCCTTTAGCTACATTGTGCGATCTTGCTGTAAGAACCAGAATCCACCCTGGGCCTTGCCGCGTAATCTTGCCGACACAACAACTGCATGACCCTGCTGAGAGAACCTGGATCCACGTTGTGGGCCTCGCTGCACAATCTTGCTGAAGGAACCAGAATCCATCTCCCTGGCCATACTGCATACCCTTGATGACAGAACCAAGGTCGGCACCATGCGTCATAATGCATGATTTTTGACAACAGGACCATTTGCCCCATGAGCCACACTGCATAATCTTGCTGAAAGAACTAGGATCCTACCCTTGGGCCATATTATGTTGTCTGTCTAACAGAACTAGGATTTGCCCATTGGGCTACCTTGTGTAATCTGCCCCATCAGCCACATTGTGTAATCTGCCCTATGAGCTACATTGCGTAATCTGCCCCATCAGCCACATTGTGTAATCTGCCCCATCAGCCACACTGTGTAATCTGCCCCATCAGCCACATTTGTGTAATCTGCTCTAAGAGCCACATTGTGTAATCTGCCCCATTGAGCCACATTTTGTGATCTGCTCTATGAGCTGCATAGTGTAATCGGCCCCATGAGCCACATTGTGTAATCCTGCTGACAGAATCAAGCTTTACCCATTGGGCCACCTTGCATAATCTGCCCTATGAGTCACATTGTGTAACCTACCCCTTGAGCCACATTGTGTTACTGCCCCATGAGCCGCATTGTGTATTCTGCCCTAAGAGCCACAATGTGTAACCTACCTACCCATGAGCCACTTTGTGTTATTAGCCCCCATAAGCCACACTGTGTAATCTGCCCTATGAGCCACATTGTGCAATCTTGCTGACAGAACCAGGATCTGCCCTATGAGCTAACTGTGTAGTCTTGCTGACAGAACCAGGTATCTGCCCTATGAGCCACATTGTGTAATCTTGCTGACAGAACCAGGATCTGCCCTATGAGCTAATTGTGTAGTCTTGCTGACAGAACCAGGTATCTGCCCAATGAGCCTCATTGTGTAATCATGCTGACAGAACCAGGTATCTGACCTGTGAGCTCATTGTGTAATCTTGCTAGAGAACCAGGATCTGCCCCATGAGCCTCACTGTGTAATCTTGCTAGAGGACCAGGATCTGCCCTATGAGCTCATTGTGTGATCTTGCTGACAGAACCAGGATCTGCCCTATTAGCTCACTGTGTAATCTTGCTGACAGAACCACATTCTACCCTATGAGCGCATTGTGTAATCTTGCTGACAGAACCAGGATCTCTACCCTATGAGAGCATTGTGTGTAATCTTGCTAAAGAACCAGGATCTGCCTTATAAGCGCATTGTGTAATCTTACTGACAGAACCAGGATCTGCCCTATAAGCCTCAATGTGTAATCTTGCTGACAGAACCAGGATATGCCCTATGAGCGCATTGTGTAATCTTGCTGAAAGAACCAGGATCTACCCTATGAGAGCATTGTGTAATCTTGCTGAAAGAACCGGATCTACCCTATGAGCGCATTGTGTAATTTTTTTTTTTTTTTTTTTTTTTTTTGCTGTCCCAACCTCTGCGCCACCTCAGAGGCAGGCAGTTCACCCACGCCGCTGATTCCGACACCCCGTCCACAGCCACAGCCTGGTCGGCCCCGCCGCAGCCCCGGCACCGGCAATCCACAGAGAACAGTCAGTGTTAAGTCGTCAAGAGGGCAAACCCACCGGAGGAGACACTGCACTGCTGCCGAGTCACTTCGGTGGTGTCAGTGGCGCCTGTTCTGATCTAACATACGCAGGACACCATCTACTAAGCCCCCTACTGACGACAATAATTGCTTAGTCGCGGGCCGGCGTGAGTGAGCTCTCCCTCCAGAGGGCGCCACCACGTCCATCCAGTGACAGCCCCATGGACTCCCAACGGTGACCCCAACGGAACCAAACCAAGGCCACAGATGTGGAGAGGACATCGAAACTGAGGTCACCATGAGAGCAGGGCATGAAGTGCCACAGAATTTGAGACATTTTTTTTTAATGCTGATTGATGACAATGAGGATGATTAAGATGATGCTACGGATTTCCATTTCGGTCTGAGACTACATGACAGGGCTGTATTCTACGCTTCCTTTCATAATATATCCCGGCGTCAACCAGGCCCAAGAGATACAGGCACCTGCAGTGATGGTCAGGAAATTTGATCAACACTCTCAGAAACGCATCCATTAAGTGGATGAAGCTCGACTGTGTGGTCCCAGTCTTCCCACTGAGTCCGCAGCAAACTCACTCTGGGTAGGAGCCGGTCAGGGCAGAAAAAACCCACATGACTCTGATGGGATTCGAACCCACGACCTCCCAGCCGGGAGTCCGTGACGCTAACCACTTCGCCACGGCGGCTGGTGCGCATTGTGTAATCTTAATGAAAGAACCAGGATCTACCCTATGAGAGCATTGTGTAATCTTGCTGACAGAACCAGGATCTGCCTTACGAGCGCACTGATTAATCTTGCTGAAAGAACCAAGATCTACCCTATGAGTGCATTGTGTAATCTTGCTGACAACAACCAGGATCTACCCTATGAGAGCATTGTGTAATCTTGCTAACAGGACCAGGATCTGCCCCATGAGCCTCATTGTGTAATCTTGCTAACAGAACCAGGATCTACCCTATGAGCCTCATTGCGTAATCTTGCTGACAGAACCAGGATCTGCCTAATGAGCCTCATTGTGTAATATTGCGAACAGAATCAGGATTTTGCCTTATGAGCCTCACTGTGTAATCTTTCTGACAGAACCAGGATCTGCCCCATGAGTCTCATTGTGTAATCTTGCTGACAGAACCAGGATCTGCCTTGGGCCTCATTCTGTAATCTTGCTGACGGAATCAGGATCTGCCTATGAACCTCATTGCAGAATCTTGCCGACAGAATCAGGATTTGCCTTAAGAGCCTCACTGCGTAATCTTGCTGACAGAACCAGGATCTGCCCCATAAGCCTCATTGTGTAATCTTGCTGACAGAATCAGGATCTGCCTTATGAGCCTCATTGTGTAATCTTATTACAAAACTAGGATCTGCCTTATGAGCCTCATTGCGTAATCTTGCTCAAGGACCCGGATCTGCGCCATGAGTATCACTGTGTAATCTTGCTAGAGAACCAGGATCTGCCCTATTAGCCTCATTGCGTAATCTTGTTCTTGCTCAAGAACCCAGATCTGCGCCATGAGCATCACTATGTAATCTTACTAGAGAACCAGGATCTGCCCTCTGAGCCTCATTGCGTAATCTTGCTTGTTGCTAAACAAACCAGGATCTGCCTTATGAGGCTCATTGCATAACCTTGCTGGCAGACCCAGGATCCGTCCCACTGGCTTGTTGAAAAAGAAATGATCCATCCCTTCTGACACATTGTGTAATCTTACTGAAAGAGCCGGGATCCACCCCATGAGCTACACTGAATAACCTTACTGGCGTCCTTTGATCTGGATCCACATTCAAATTTAACAGGTTTATCCTCTGGCCACATTTTCTCTTTCCATTGAGCTTTGGGTCCAGTTTTTTTCTCCACTGCCTTGGCTTGCCAACAAACATATACCAAAGCCCAACCAGCAGACATGGGTGAAAACAAAACCTCCTTTGAGAAGGTAACAAACAGAGATTAGACACCATGACTTTTAGGACAAGTGTGTGCTAACACTCAAAGCACACATGCATGATGAGCATTCATGAATGTCCCACCCTTTCATATGCAACATGAGTTTGTAGTCGTACATGCAGAAACACAAAGTGATAACCCATTTTCTCTTGTACAGAAGACACAGCCTTCCTTCATTTATTCAGATGTTAAAACCAACAAAACGCAAGCATTTCTTTTTTTTTTTGTAATTGTTGTGCCTCAGCAGCCAGCCCAGCCCAACAAAAGACATTTGTCCCATAAGCAACCTGACTTCCAAGCCAATAAGTTTTGATCCAATCCAACCCCCCCCCCCCCCCCAACCCCATCCCTCACACACACACACACACACACACACACACACACACACACCGTCTGTGTACACTTTGGAAAGGTGAAGTATAAAAAGCCACCAGTGTCACAGATGGCAAATACAACACACAGTGAATCTGATGACTGGAGGGACAAAACGTCACTCAGGATATGTTCTGCCTCACATCTGTCGCCAAATACCCAATGTTACCATAGTATAAACTCAAGACTGGAAAGCACAGACAACAGGGACTGTAGTCTCAACCACATTCAACGTTAAAGAAGCAGATGAGAGAGAGGGTTGGCTGGCGAAGGCGGAGCACTGGGTGGGGTGAAGAAGAGGCGAGCTAGGAATTGGAAGTTTGGAAATGCAAGAGGGTGAGGGGATGGGGTGAGCATGGGAGGGGGGGGGGGGGGGGGGGCAGCAGCAGCAAATGGAGGTTGAGGAGGCTTCAATTCATGCTGCTAATAGCCCAGCCAACCACAAAGGGGGTGATATCAGGGCTGTCACAATAAAAGCTCTCAATATCACACACAAAACTCATTTTCTACAAGCACACTGAAATTTCATTAAAAACTTTCATCCCTCAAATCTTAAGCGAAAAATGTGTATCTCTTTTGAAATTCAAAAATCACATTGGGTGGAATATCTCTGAACATGGACAGGGGAAGGAAAGAACTTTAAGGAGTCTTTGTCTTGATTTTTTTCTTTTTCTAAAAACAAAACCCTAGCTTCATGAGGTCTTCTAGTGCTCTAGAAAGTTTGATTTTGGAGTTTGGATTACCTCAAGAAAGATTTGTTAACAGCGATGCAAAAACTGGAACTCTGGATATACAAATAAAAGACCTAAATGTGAAAATCATCAAGGTCATCTGTTTTGCCGAAGGATATTTTCTGCTCAGAAAGGGAGAGACAGGAGTGAGAGAAAGGATGGGATGGGAAAGGGAGTAACAAGATCAGGTGCTAGGTGCCACAATGACGTGCTCAAGTCATGAACCCAGAATCAATGACTAGGCTATATGTTGGAGACTGATGCCCAACAGACATAAAGATTAAAGAAATGTAATTAATGGAAGAAAGCAGATGAGCCTGCAATGGAATCAGGTTGCTGTTCAATCCATAGCAGTCACAAACAAAACATGTACACACCAATGAATAAGTTAATCAAGTTGATATCAAAAGACAGTACAGCAGGAAAACTGATCACTGTCATTTCTTATGTGTATTTCTTTCCTTTCCTTTCCCTCCTCCCCCCCCCCCCCCCTCTCTCTCTCTCTCTCTCTCTCTCTCTCTCTCACACACACACACACACACACACACACACACACACAAAAATACAAACAAAACATGTATACACCAACGAATAAACAAAGCACAGTAACATCAAATATAGTACATCAAGAAGATTGATTGCTCTGTGATTTCTTATCTAAACTTGCATTGCCTCTCTTCCTCCTCCTCCTCCTCCTCCTCTCTCTCTCTTACACACACACACACACACACACACAAAACATGTATACACCAATGAATAAGCACTGCATGATAACATCAAAGACTGTGCATTAGGAAGACTGATCACTCTGTAATTTCTTATCTAAACTTGTGTTTCGTTTCGTTTCCTCTCTCTCTCTCTCTCTCTCTCTCTCTCTCTCTCTCTCTCTCTCCAACAAACACATATACACTACTGAAAAGACCATACATGATAATATGAAATATAATACATTAGGGAAGACTGATCCCTCTGTAAATTTGTTGTCTACACTTGTTTCCTTCCTTATGCGCTCTCTCTCTCTCTCTCTCTCTCTCTCTCTCTCTCTCTCTCTCTCTCTCACACACACACACACACACACACACACACACACACACACACACACACAAAAAACATGTATACACCAATGAATAAGCAAAGTATGATATCAAAGATAGTATATAAAGAAAACTGAGATGTCAATATTTTCCTATTTAACCTTTATTCCTTCTCTCTCTCCCTCTGTGTGTGTGTGTGTGTGTGTGTGTGTGTGTGTGTAATAACAAATACTGCTGATTGCGCACACTCACACAGAATCTTCAGAATATACTTTATAATAAAGATCTGAGAGGTGTGTGAACGTGTGTGCGTGCGTGTGTGTGTGTGTGTGTGTGTGTGTGTGTGTGTGTGTGTGTGTGTGTGTGCGCGTGCACGTGTGGGGGGGTAGGAACACCTACATATTTACAAGACCACTTGTTTTTCCATGGCCATTGTCTAGAACTATTATTTTCTCCTTTTGACCAACTTTCTTTTCATCTAAATCGCAAAGTGATTACAATCAGCCTTCATCATTGACAAGGAAATACCACATAAAAAATCAACAGCTGAACTTAGCAGCAGAATCGTGCAATGATGCCGACAATAAAGAAAAAATAAACAAATAAATAAATAATACAAATTAACAAGTATGGTATCATAAACATCACAGTAATTACCTTAAAAAGGCACAAAGTAAATTTTAAAAAAAATAAAATACATGAAAAAAGTATGCTTTTTTTAGTGAGACAAATTAAAAAGTTCAGAAAGAACATATAAAACACATTAATTATGTAAAACATTTCAAAATGTAGACAGGCAAGTGAACAGGGCATTTAGGAAAATAATTCAAAGTTATCCTTGATCCCCAAAAAACGAACATATGATTAAACAGTTAGACATTTGAATGTAAATGAAAAAAAAAATCTATAAATAAACAGAAACAAAAAAAAAAATACATGAAAACAACTGATTACTAACAATACATGAAAACAAGTGATTACTACACAATGATATAAAGTTAAAAAGATACAGTTTAGAAAAATAAATTAAAGAATTAGGAAGAATAGAAAATAAAAATAATAAATGATTAAAAATACAAATAAGTAAATTAATACCCAGGTAACAGATTGTTAGTAGTTACAAAAACTGAACAAGTGAGCATTAATACTATTAAATACTATAATCATGAAACAGAAAATAGATAGAAACATAAAACAACTATCCATGAATTCACACGAACCGGGTAACCCTGAAAATGGATGTGTTTTCTAACAAATTTGTAAAACATGTACTTGCTTCGCTGGATACTGATATTCTTTGTGCAGACTATAAATTACCAAATTATATATATATACCATGTTAAATATGATCATTCATCTTCTTCATACTTGCACAAGAAATATTCTAGAAGAGAAAGTACAGAAAATGTGTATCTATCGCTTTTCAATCCCTTCGTACACTATCTTTTCTCACATAAAACACACACGCTTTTCTCTCTCTCTCTCACACACACACACACACACACACACACACACACACACACACACACACACACACATATACAGAGGGAGGGAGGCAGACAGACATACAGACTCCCCCTCTCTCTCTCTCTCCCCCCTCCCTCCCTCTCTCTCTCTCTCCCTCTCTCTCTCTCTCTTTCCCCCTCTCTCTCTCTCTCCCCAAGCAGACAGAAAAAGAGAGCCAAAGTGGCAAACAAGGGCAAGTAAGTGTACACGAGAGTACACACCTATATCCACACACACACACACACACACACACACACACTCACACAAACAATGTGGTGGCTGCGCACATGCCACTGACGGGGGGGGGGGGGGGGGGGGGACAAAACAGAGAGACAGACAGTGGGGAAACAGACAGACAGTGGAAAAGCGAGAAAGAGTGACAGAGAGTACTAAGAAGTCCACTGTAGGAATCCATGCAAGCTTCTATTTCTCCTAGGTAAAACCACGCATAGCTGTCTCCTCCATCTTTGTGATACTTCCTGCCCCTGCAAACTGACACTGATCTTTATGCTTTTTGCTCGACAATAACAAATCCATCTTCACACATACCATCTCTGATTAAATGAACAAAGAGTATATAACGCATGACAAATAAATAGAATAAGTAAACCGTCAAAGTGCAGGAATGGAAAACTGTGCGCATGCATGATTCAGTGGGGGCGGGGGGGTAGCGGGGGATGGAGAGGAGGGTCTGGGAAGAGGGATGAGTGAGGGAGGGATCACAAAAAAATAAAAACAAATATATTAAATAATACTTACCACCACCATGAATGGAGAAACCCCGGTGGCTCCCCTAGCGTGATATTCTTTTCCCATCGTATCTGCAAACCAGACTGTAACATTCAGTTTAGTAACATAGTTAACCCGTCAATTCAACAAGGACAAATTTGTCCGGTGTAGATAAGTGGTGGTTTGGGACAAGGAATGCATGCTCTGTTTTGGACAACAGTGGTAGTAGAATACACAGCACTGCTTTAGGTCCAAGTGATGCAGATGGCACCATTTTGACTTCTTTTCTTTCTGATCTCGTCTTCATAATTGGATTGACAAAGCATAATTTCTTTTGATATGACCTGATCAAGTGTGCTTAGTGACTACGCTCTACAAGATGGTGTCATTTTGATGTAGCATTTAGTTGGCCTGGTATTGTGACAAAATGCATGCAACCTACATGGGACTAACACAACATGTGAAACAAGTGCCACAAAAACATAAAGCATCTAAAACCACGTATCAACCTTTTAAAGCAATGAGAAAAGCCTTGGAAAAAAAACATTTTGCAGATCCAAGCAGGCATGTCTCCATGCACACACACACACACACACACACACACACACACACATGCACGCATGCACGCATACATGCATGCACACACGCACTCACACAATTTTACACACAGTACACATTCAGCTTCAAGGTAAAATACTGTTTCAGGTCAATGCAAATAATTCATCCTCCTGCTTCTCAGCCTAGGATAAAAATTCTCTTTGTCTGATCAATGATGACAACAGCTGCTGTACTGTAATCAGTGACAGCTCTAACCATTAAGCATGAAACACTGTGTAGTGCACGACTCAAACAAAACCTATCTAGGCCAACACTAGTCCTATTTTTTTGTTTCAGTCTTCCGATAAATCAAGTTTCAATGGGGTATCATATGATATCACAGACTGTATCCCTTGTCCTTCTAGTTAACGAAATTCGGCAGCTTTGATCAACTGGCTGTGAGTGTGATCATCAACTTGAACAGTGAAATGTCATTGTTGTCAAAAGATCAAGTCCATCAAGTCTGAATAAAAAAAATGTGTATCAATCATGCCTTTAACTGCCATAAACGACAATGCTTTTTTCAAAAATCTTGCTAAGGATACAATCTTGAAAATAGCTCCCTGTTTGTAATTCCCCCCCCCCCCCCCCCCCCCCCCTCCAACCCCTCCACCCCTTTCTCTTCAATCCCAAAACCCCTCCTCAAGAGTCCCCCTCCTTCTTAAGTAAACTGACTTCTCTGTTTTTTGTGTTGTTCCATGCCACTGAAAGTGTGTCCACAGTGGTCTCCCAATTCTCAAACTTTTACGGAATACAGGACAATGTTGTGTTGGGTTTGTACATTTATTTTGGATTAAAACTCACCATTTTAGAGGAACCCATGATCAAATCCTTCACTAACAGAGTCATAACACTGAGTAGAGGTGATATCAAATCCAACAGTTATCACCATTATTCAGTGAAAGCAAGGGGCAACTTTGCATCTAACATGCTAGATCAGTAAACAGCTTATAAAACTTCATATAGGACAGAAAATTTTTTTGGCCAACGAGACCAACTGCACCTAACGGGTCAAGACGAAGGGCATACAAGAGTACAAGTCATGAATCCATAGACAATAAAATCATCACAGATGATGGATTGTAGGACCTGCATTGTAAGATCACCATGCACCAGACCTACTCTGGCAGTACCTTTCGCTGAGCCAGACATCCTAGCATCCACAATGACTGGACAACTTCAATTCTGGGAAGAAACAAGCTCACATCTATAAGAAAATCCATCTCTAACTCAGTGAAAACACTTCTATATTCTCAAAACAGTGTTCAAAATTTTTCTTTAATCAAATTCTCATAGCCTGTTACTAATATTAGTCATAGGGGCAGCAAAGTGTCAGAGGTTCATCGTGTCTTGGGCACTGCATGATGTAGGAAGAACCCCTTTCCTCTCCTTTAGCCGCCTCTAACCTTCCCTGAGCTGAATCAGGAAGCTATCTACTGTTAGGCTGAGGTTTCTTAGCAAAAAAATCATCCCACCCCACTTGTTGTTCAAACTCACAACCCCATCAGCTCTGCAGGCAAACATGTTAACCGCTTGACCATGGCCTGGTTAGAGCATTTCACTGTGGGGCTGACTGTCATCAGTTTCATCAAGATGCAGGGTCGGATTTTTTCTCACACGAAAAGCATCTCTGTCCATAAAGCAGTGAATGGGTACAAAGACGGCAGAAAGAGCGGTATAGGCTCAGCCTTCAGAGTGCAGTGGCCAACAACAAATGCTCAATGGAGTCAATGGAAGAGGCTGATGAGTCACAAACCAACAACTTGGTTTAGATTTGGTACTGGTCATCCTACCTTGATGCTGTGAATTTGGAAATGGCCTAACGTATTGTCATCCATTCTCAATCCAGTGGAATTTGAAAAAGACTTATCCTATGACCCCAAGCCAGTAATGCAACTTGTTGATTTTTCATAAAATGGTCACATTGATTCCCTGAACTCTAGCAAAGATTTCACATATGATCGAATAGTAATAATATACCCCAAAGGACTCTGAGCAGAGAATGTATACAGAACATTAAAAACCTGGATCATCCCAAGAAATAACATCATAAACCTCATAAAAATATTTGTTAAATACAAGTTGAAAGCAGCGGGTCGAACTTGGGTCGAACTTCGCTACCATTCAGCTTTTAGTTTCTCTGTCCCTCACATCCTCTTTCTGTATGACAATAACTGACAAAGATAGAGGACTGTCCAGTCAGCATGAGTATAAACAATCATGCTGCCTACAGCCTTGGTGCCACTGAGTCAATAAGGACAGCTCAGAAAGCAGAGCAGATTTCTGTAGTGATGCATAAGATGACCCAAGACGTGAGTATCATTGTAATCTTACAGATTCCAGACTTTCCAACTCAAGGAAAGTGATGTTTAATGCTGAGTAATACACTGGGTCAGATATCAACATCAGCAATACGCAAACTGACACATCCATAGCAAAGTATCTTCACTACTGTATTTTGATTTAAGCATGATCTGGACTTTCAATCCCTTTCTTTTTGTATTTTTTCCCCCCGTCATCTCCCACACACACCTATGCATAGCTCAATCACTTTAATTCAGTCGCTTTCATCACATCATTTTTTTTTTTAAATACAGATGTTAAAAAAAAAAAAAAACACCCAAAGACTGTAGCTATATACCCTTAAAATAATTTTTGCCCAGTTGTTGACAGTTTGCGTGTGGGGGAGGGGGGGGGGGGGGGGGGGGGGGGGGGGGGGGGGGGAATAGGAAAGCAGACACCATCATGACAGTCAGTGAGTCATGGAGTGACCAACTAGATACATGAGCATTTGCCTCAGGCTCCCAGATCAGTCCTTGGACCTTCTTTTTTTTCAAAAAAATAAAGACATGAGGGTAAAGAGTCTCCCCTTCTACACCTTAAAAAAAAAAAAATGGGCAATAAACTAAGCAATCATCCACAAAAATACAACTGAGAGATTCACAGCCTAAACAGCTTTAGACAGTGCCAACAGGAAGGACCCTCAATCTGATTTGTTTCAAAAACCTTTTTTCCCCCCTAAAAAATGTGAAAGGAGGATGGCACGACACAAGTCTACTCAATCTCCTGTTTCTCTCTTGACAAGTAGTTTAAAGCTCATTTCACAGGACTCTTCTAAGTCTTTCCACTCTTCAGGCAACCTACACACACAGCTGAGAAGATCGCACAAGCAGAGCCAGTGTGAATGAAGGTCATGCGATCTGCAACCCACCACCTCCCCTACGCGTGACTTTTCTTCTGGTTTTGTTTTCCTTCTTCAAATGCAGTTGCAACCAAAACCAGAGACTCATCCTCATATTCAGATTCTGACTCTCAATATGTTTCGACCTGCAATGAAGTAGACTTCACAAAGGTAAAATTACAACAACAACAACAAAATCTAAACGACTTGACCTACACGGAGTGAAACGCAGATCTGGTGAACATCTTCAGCATCTGAACCATGTGACTAGTTGTTTTCACGTACTACTTTCCTGTCAGCTTGCTGGTGTAGTCACAAAACTTCAAAATGAAGATCTATGCAATTGAAAAGTGACAGCACCAACAAAGTCCTATTAAGTGGTTTTGCACTTCAACGAAACACTTGCCACATGTGACATGATCATTACAATTACAGCCAGCACAGGTAGCTAGCTCAATGGCTGCAGGAATGGCTGAAGTACTTCTTCTTTAAAAAAAAAAAAAAAAAAAAAAAATTCTCATATAACAGGAAAAAAAAATGGTCAACTTTTCAAGCTCTCTGAGTCTGACATTTCATCCATGATGCATGTTTTTTTTCACCTTCATGTGTGTGAGGGCAGGTGTGTGTGTGTGTGTGTGTGTGTGTGTGTGTGTGTGTGTGTGTGTGTGTGTGCACGTGTGCGTGCATGCGTGCGTGCGTGCATGCGCTCACCCATGCGCAAGTGTGTGTACGCATCAGCATGTGTGTGGGGTATATGTCATGTCAATGTACATGTGATCATGACTATATTACAACATGAACATACACTACACTACAGCCATACAGGTCTTACAACATGCTTTTGCCGCCGATTTATAACATTATCTGAGAGAATACAGTAGAGAATACAGTAAATGCCTGCCTGCCTGCCTGCCTGCCCGCCCACCCACCTGCCTGCCTGCCTTTCATAAACAAAAGATGTATACCCAACTAAATCAAGCTGCCAGTACCATGTCTGTGTGTGTTCGTGTCTCACTCTCTCCTGTCCGTGCATGCATGTGTGCTCACATCTGTGTGTGTGTGAATGTGTGTGTGTGTGTGTGTGTGTGTGTGTGTGTGTGTGTGTGTGTGTGTGTGTGTGTGTGTGTGTACACACGCACATGTCTATGTGTGCACATGCATGTGTGTGTGTAAATGTGGCAATGTCAATATGATTTCACGCAACTTGGCATTAATATTCTGATGCAGTTGAACTAATGATCAGTTTTCTCCCTTGGAGGGGGGGGGGGGGGGGGGGAGGGGGGGGAGGAGGAAAGTTACAGTGTCCTGATCTTTTTTTTCCCTGGTACTGGTGGTCTTCCCAACACTCTCAGAACCTGTGGTGGGCAGAAGGGACTGGTAATAGCCCTATGACTGGTAATAGCCCTAGGACTGGTTTGAAGTTCCCACTACTGGTCCCCAGTGTGCATGTCTGCCTAGTATGAATCACTAACTCTGCGTTTGTCACTTGCCTATAGATCTGTTTGGAACAGCTGAGCGTATGAAATACTTCAATCCATCTTTGTTCATTTATTTGTCTTGCGCGTCTGAACCACTGAATTATTTGTCATCTGTTAGTTCTATAACTCATTCAGTCTTAATCTAAGAGGGTATATTCATAAGTCTATCATTTCGCACTTTTACTTTTACATGCCACCATCTTGTGACTGAGAATATGTTGCACAGCAGGAAGACATGGGACAGAAAGACACATGACAGAAAGTGTGCACAACTGCAAGACAACTCAAGAGTGTCATTCAAAGGCAGACTGTGAGAGTGCAAGTGTAGAGAGAGAGGGACAATTACCAAGAGACAGTCAGTCAAACAGCTTATGAGAGATCTATATTAAGATAGTGACATACAGAGGCATGGACTGTCACTAGTTTCAAGACAGACAGGTACACTTAGATAAATCTTCTGTACAGAAAGTGTATGAAGGAGAGAGGAGATGCCGACAGAACAAGATGAAGCAGGAATGGAGGTGTATGGACAGATCCAGAATCTAGAATTAAAACCACCAGCAGATAAATATTGTGTCAATAGATGAGAGGGGTTTCATTTTTAGTCAGCCTGTCAGCGATTATTGTGCGACGAGTCTAAGTCCTACATTACTAAGCATAGTTTGCTCTAAGACAAACCACCAACACCACCTGACATCCTCTTTTTTGTTTTCATCTTTGAAACACTGCATTTATCAAAGGGAAAACTGCAACAAGCAGTAAACTTTCTTTTGAATGGATACTCTCCCATTCTTTGCTTCTTTGATCTCTGATCCGATCATCTGAAATTTCTGTCCAAGATTTGACAGTCTGACAGTCGATTCAACCGAGTCACCATCATATGTCATGATGTGAAATGTTCAGATAGATGGTGTATCTATGTGAACGTGAGTGTGTGTGTGCGCGAGTGTGTGCACAAGTATGCGAGTACATATATGTGCACTGCAACCCTCTTTCATTCACAAATCACTGACACCTAGATATTTGTTATTCACTACCTACCTTACACACTACCAGTACCAGAGAGAGGACTTTAAGTCTTCTAATTACCATGTAATCACATCCGCACTTTTGACCAAAAAATGGACTTTTAATTGTCACTGTGACACAGAATGCAACCCCACTCCTGAGCTAGATCCTACCACTGTTACCCCTCTACTGTCCCCTCCCTTATCCCCCTTCCTTCTGTCAACATACTGAAGGATGTTAGGTACCTGCATCACACTGATCTCTTCTGGATTACTGCTCAACTCTCATCCACTGACATCATAATTCGCAATACTGACACCATAAAAAACAAAAAACTGTGGTGTGCTATAGCTTGCAAAGAAGACTATCTTAGTTTCCCCCTGCTCAACAGGACATAAATGAATCTACAGTTTAGCTAAGTTCCCAATTAAAAATCATCTGTTAACATTGCTCATTTGCTGAAAGCTTGGTGGTGATAGTAACAATGATTGTGATGTGTGTGAGTGTACATGAGTGGGTGTGAGTGTGAGTGTGCATGTGCATGTGCGAGCATGCATGTGCATGTGTGTGTGTGTGCATGTGTGTGTGTGTGTGTGTGTGTGTGCGTGTGTGTGTGTGCTCTCTCATGTGCGCACGCCTCTATAATTATGATTTACTCTTTTAGATATCTGTATTGGATTTTTACGATCAAGCCCATTCAAACTAAATCTGATCTAACTTATGATGGTGATTACTGTTCGCTTTTCGCTTCCAGTTCCACTGTTCCAGATGTCTAGAATCAGTTGTACTGGAGTAGGCACCAATTAGTTTACCGTAAAAGTTGAGCTAATGCGTATGCTTTGGCTGCACTGGAATTAGCCCTGGGGTCGGGTGAAAAAATGTGGAAAGTATCGGAGAAAATATTTTCTTATCTGATATGATATTTCCATTAATTTAAATGAACATGCAGTCGAAGCAACTCACAAGTCACTACACGTGAAGCCTTTCGACAACCGGAAATGTTCGTTTCCGCCATTGTACAATGTGGACTCTGGTCAACACATAAAACGTGCAACAGAAAAAAATTAATTCAACTCACCTCTGAGAGAAAAGTCTGTGCTGATTTCTGGGCCCCGACATGTAACAAATACTCGTACACGTACAAGGCTAGCCTGAAATAAAATCAAATAAGCAAGTCAGAAATCTCTGCCGGTCAATCAAATGTCACAATTCTAATCAAAACATTAGACCAATAGATTAAAAAAATCCATTATTTTCCCGGCCTGTTAACAAACTGGACATCACACACAATAAACTCACCATTATACAAATCTTCGCACTAATTGTGACGAATGCACAAGCACAAATACTCAAGATATGGCCAAAAACATAACATCACAAGTGTGTATGCTTAATAACCGGAACAGCCATTTGCAATGGGTTTGAATGGGGCATCTTTGAGAAGCAGGTGGAGAAGTGCAGTACAAAGAATCTTCACTTTGAAAGAGAGAGTTGTTAAATGCAATGAAACAAAATCAAGTCTCTACATAATTACAAATCACAAGAATACACTACACACTTTTCTCTCGCCTGGGCGTCTGAGGGTACTGAGGATCCTTTCCCTTTCGCGTACATGCTGAATCTAGTGTCACTCCACCTGTCAAGCCATCAAGGACGACGACACCCCCGTTGCCTTGCCAACATCAAGTAGACCTGTCAAACTGCACGCTGCGATTGGCTAGTTAAATATAGTTCGCGTGGAGTGCCTTGAAACCATGTAGTTCGTTCGTAGTGTGTTCCGACGACAAAGAAGCATTGGCTCGCTGCCAGTTATCTGGTTTGATCTGAACTTAGCCATAGCTGCTTGACTCTATACATTTGTTTTTGGGGGGGGGGGGGGGTTTGCCTTGGCTTTTATCAGTTTGCCTACCCTTTGTCCTGCACACAGAAATTTCCGTTTTGTTGTCATTTTTGTACCGTTTCATTTTTCGTTTAATAAATGAAGTCAAACTTATTTTTTAATAAATCTTTTTAATCCCTTCAGCAAGATCATCATGAACATGTATATGAACACGTTAAATCATATGATACAATCAAAAATTCCTTTCACATTCAGTTACTGTCTGCAACATACATTTGTTTTTAACTCATGATGTACATATTCAATCAAATTTGTATCCAAGAATGTGTGCCGTTAGTTATGTTATAAACTTCTCATTTGTCTAGGACTGAATACATCATTTCATGTATCACAATCTAGTGATCTGTGAGTGAATGGAAGAAAGTACAGCTTCAGTATTGTAAATGTATGTTTCATATGCTCTGTCTATGAACTTTTTTTTATATAGTAGACAAAAAGGACAAGCAGAAATTTTTTTTTAAATGTAGATAGATAGATAGATACATAGATAGATAGATAGAATTTGGAACGAACATTTCAATTGTTGAACAATTCTCAAAAAATGTACTCAGTCACAAACCAATAAACACAAAAAGAGACTAACAAAAAGACACATTCACACACACATGCACACACACACATACACACAAATGTATACCATTGTCAGGTGTTAGATTGGTAGGCACACGGAGAGATATTTCAAATGAACATCTATATCCTTAATATACTGTATACGGATGGTGCTAAAATATAAATTGTATATGGAGTTTTGCTCTTTCAGTTTCAGTCGTTGTCTTTTCATTTAATACTCCACAGTATTGTACTCAGCAAATCACTATCCATCCTTCTTATATTCCCATTTGCTCTGCCTACTTTAAGTCTTATTTTTCTGGTACGTGTATAATCTTTGCCATTTTCTGATTGCGCTTTCTTCGAGAGCACTGTCCAGAATGCTTCCGGAACCCCCATCCACTATTTCAGAAATGTTTTAGAGACACTCCCGAATTTATTTATTGGATGAGAGCCCCTAAAGCCCCCCAGACTGTACCACCGGGGTCAGCGTGCACACAGATTCATAGATTTCCTACAGAGACAGTAGCTAAAAAAAAAAAAAAAAAAAAAAACAGCAACAACAAAACAAAAAAAAAACAAAACAAAAAAAAAAAATAAAATAATAATAATAATAATAGCACCATTTTTTATATCAGTATGAAAAATCAGTCACATTATTATCACTAATATTTCAAGCCATATAATTTCACAACATATAAATTCACACCACAATGATTTTCTACAGGTCATATCTCAATTCCATTTAAGATTTTCAGATTTAGAGTTTTGAGGGACTGGAAAGGTAAAGGTAAAGCCCGCTACCAATCTGACACCGCGGCCGAGCCCATCTAAACAACCAACAAGCTATCTACTGGGTAGGCCAGTCCGCCAATTGGTCAGCAGAACACAGCCACAGTATCGCGTTGTCAGATCAGCAGCGGGCTCAAAACCGTACAGATGTGGCCTTTCCCTCAAATGTCACCGCCAACAAGCAACAAACAAACAAACAACAACAACAAAAATAAGGTCGAGGTTCTGTGAGGCGACCAGACTGCAGAGGTGAAATAATGTTTCCTCCCTCCCTTCAACTGAGGAAGATAGGGGGAAGTAGGGGTTGTCGCACCTCCCCTATGTCCTCCATCCTTCCATAAACGAAAGCGAAAGAACAGGACAGAGGGAGTAGCCAGGACTGCGCAAGAAACAGAGAGTTACTCCCCATCCTTGAGTAAGGGGAGAAAAAGGGAACTCGCATCAACAAATTAGACAATGTGTGTGTTTCATGATTAGAGCAGTAACAACAACATCAGCAACTATTGTTGAGCCCACACATTATATGGGATTTCGACATAAAAAGTAGTAGAAGTAATAAATAGTAAACATACTAATTTAAAAAATAGAAAAATAAATAAATGATTAATTAAATAAATTTAACAAAGTACCAGTACTAGTTACACATAATAGTAACAATTTATCATGAGTCTTACCCCTGTGTTAGTCAGAACTTCAAGAAGTGTGCTAATGAAGAAGGCTCCTTTTAAGATTCAATGGAACATATTTCTAGTGGGATAAAGACCGGCGGTACAAGCAACAATCTACCCCAGCATGGGGTGTCCACAAAAGCGTTACTCTCCAGTTACAAAAGAAAAGCTTTATGAAATTAGTGTTTGATATGATGCCCACTGGTCATTAAAGAGAGGTAATGTGCCTTCCAGAAAGTGCATGTACCTAAGATCTGTATATCTTTGTTTCAATACACCAAGAAAGCCTTGTGTACTGGGCACTGCATTTTTCATGTAAACCTTATAAAGGTAAAATTTTCCAAGCAATAGGATATAGTTAAGACCGAAGTCCATTCTGACTCCTTCTTTACATCCAAATACAATCAATGTTTCTGAGAATGTCAAACGACGAAACCAATGCTGACAGTTGCTGGACAACATACGGGTTAAGATCGATCCCAAAACTTTTGGACACACTACAGCCCCATAATAAGTGTTGTATCGTTTGGATTTCTGTTTGACAGAGATTATATACAGGGTCCTCTACAATTTTACAGTCGTACAGATATTTCCTTGTATTTAACACACGATGTAGTATTCTCACCTGGAACCATCTTAATTTAACATCATGACATTTATGACACAGTTTGAAAATTTCAAACCAATATAAATTGTTATAGATTTCGTTCCATTTTAAGGCTGCAGTAGGATGAACCTATGATCTTGTAAGCATTGCCTGGACACTTTTGCCTCCTTCTTTGATTACTTTCCAAAGTTTTTATATCTCTTTTACATACATCTAGGATCAATCTCAATTCTATATTTCTGTTGGTATTCCAAGATGGCGTTGATAATGCCATTATAGAAGAAAGTTAGTTCGCCTGATATTTGGATAAAGTTCCTTAAATTCTCTAAAGGTAAGGAATTTATTGTCATTTAAATTATACAATTGGTGAATAAATGAAATATTTACCTCAACCCATTCTTTAATGAATACTACATGCCTGTCTCTTACTATATGCTTGTTGTAATGTATAATAAAGTCAAACTTGAAAGGTTAATTATTTCATGGAATGCTTGCACTTGTGAAGTGTTTGAAAACGATACCTTGCAGATTAAATAGTTTAATGCGTGTGACTAAAATATTTTTAACATTCAGACTATACGGTAAATTGTCTTTTTATTTTCTTTCTCGATGGTACACAAGTGAGGGAAAGACTCAGATGAATTTGTCGAGGGGATAGTCCAAGGAAATCAACCTGTAACAGATCAATGCACGATATAATCAATCGCAAAAGTGACATGCAGCATCAAATACATCCTATATAATTCAACCAACCAAAACTAACCATTTTATGAAGATCTCTAGGGATGACATAATTCACATCATATTTAAACTTAAGAACAAAAAGCATAGTTCATTAACAAATACAAATTTCACTCATTCACTTTTTATTTCCAAATGAGATATTAATGTTGCATGATTGCAGCAAGGAAAAGTTTGCCAGTTCAAGTCATTCTTTAATGAATGATTAATATTCAAAAGCTAAAATGTGGCTGTACGTGTATAATGAGGCTAAGATATCTTAAAATACAAAAAGGGCAAAGAGTGCGAAGGGAACTGGTCTGTTGGATCAATTCACAGGGCACAGTTATGGAACTCATGATAACAGACGAAACACTATAATATGAAATGAATGACGAACAACTAACAATATCTTTAAATATATGAGGCATACTTTTATGTCTTCATGTCTTCTTCTTGACTGACATTACTGAGTCTATCATAAAAGTCTTCGTCTTTAAAAAAAAAAAGTCAACTCTATTCATATGTATTCTTGACGCATTGCTAAGTAGTATTTATCAAGTCTATCTGAAGCAATCAAATGCATGTACAATTGGACAAATTCATATCATGTGTTATTTTGTCATATTACTTTTTAATCCTATTTGTACTTTTTTTTTTTTTTTTTTCGCAGACTTACGTTCGTTCTGTTCTAAATTCTTCTGCTTGGGTCATTCTCTGTTCTGTCTCTCTCTCTCTCTCTCTCTCTCTCTCTCTCTCTCTCTCTCTCTCTCTCTCTCTCTCTCTCTCTCTCTCTCTCTCTCTCTCTCTCCTCTCTCCTCTCTCTCTCTCTCTCTGTGTGTGTGTGTGTGTTTGTGTGTGTGTGTCTGTGTGGTTTAGTCAGTACAACTTTGAGTTAATCTGACAATGTGTGTGTGTGTGTTCATGTGTCAGTGTGTGTGTGTGTGTGTGTGTGTGTGTGTGTGTGTGTGTGTGTGTGTGTGTGTGTGTGTGTGTGTGTGTGTGTGTGTGCGTGTGTGCGTGTGTATAAGTTTGCCGTCAAGATTATGTATGCATGTCTTTATGTTCCAGTGCGGTTATTATGTACATGTGCCGGTTATCAGGTTTGGTAGATCTACAAACTGGGGTCGCTGCACATAACAAAAAACATAAGAGCAAAAGTTGAATAATGTGAATGGAAGCGACAGACCACCAAACAGCCATAACCGTTTGAACTACTGGTCTTCTTTAAAGAGGACAAACAGCATTCAAAACATTGAAAACAAAAACAAGTGACTGTTTGTTCATCCTTTGTTTTCAGTGTTATGAAATTTATTAACCCTGTCTGAAGAAGACCAATAGGTCGGAACGCGTTGTACATGTTTGTTTCTGCGACCCAGTGATTCTGCTGTTCCCCTTGACAGGTCTACATGTGAACACCAGTATTGTAACCTCAGCACAGTTACCACATACATGAACCGTTATCATGACCAGTTAAGCCCGTCGTGAACTGTGTTGCTATGCTTCAGGTTCCAGCGCCATTACTGTCAGCATGCTCCATTCATTCTTCAGATCTTAAGTCTGATCTAGTAACCCAATATTAGTATTGTCTGCGTGCACCCATCGTTGTTATCAAGACCTGGTAGGCTATGTACTGTTAACAAGACCTGTTGGCTTTTGTGACATTGTCAGGGCCTGGTAAGCCTATCATGAACTGTATCATTCATATATCTTTTATGTACCATTATTGCGTATATGTACCATTATCAAGGCCACTTGACTTGACTTAGTCCTCTGAATTCCCTGGGGAACATAGGGCCGCAACCACACTCTTCCAGCGGACACGGTTTCGGGAGATCCTCTTCAGCTCGGCCCACGTCATTCCGGCGGCCTTCACTTCTGCGTCGGTGCTCCCTCGCCGTCAGAAGAGTTGTCGGCGCACTGGCTTCCTGAAGGCTTTCACCAGCCCGCGTCATGGGCTCTGCTAGAGAGGACTCTTCCTCAACCATGTTATTTTCAGAGAATGTCATGGCGGTTTCTGTAATAAAGTTTGTTTTCTAGGACCGGGTTGTTAGCCCAATTCAAACCCCCCAACCTGGAGGGCCAGTTGAGTGCTCTTTGTCTAGTCTCTACCCTTTGACCTGTCTGGCTTGGGTGGCCCTACCAGGAGACGAATCTCCCGCCAGCATAGCTCTCAGGGTCATAGAGACACGCAAGCTCCCCAACCAACGGTAAGGTTGCACTCACTGGGGAGAAGGCCACAGGGGCCTAACGTTATATCTAGACCGGATGGGTCTGCCGCCGTAAACCGTTTTGATACTTTATGTTCGGTGCTGTTAATGTGTACATATACCGGTTTCAAGCCCTGGTAGGTTTTTGTCGTAAGCTGCATGGTTATGTTATGTGTCGTGAAGTATTTATGTACCATTATCATGACTACGTCTGTGTAGGTATGTGAACTGTAGACTATTGATACTTTTTGTGTTTTTATACCTTTAATGCGTATTTCAAATCACTTTTTTTTTCTTGTAATCATAATAATATCAACTTCAATATCTCTTCGTGTGTTTCTAAAGTATTAAAATCATTTTCTACAGGGTCGGTAAGAAATGAAAATCGGCGACAAGTGGCAACCGGCAATTGTGGGCGACAATCGGCAACAATCGGCACAACAATCGGCAGAGTGAAATTAACAATCACCTTAATGTGCGTGCGCGCGCGCGCGCGCGCGCGCGCGTGTGTGTGTGTGTGTGTGTGTGTGTGTGTGTGTGTGTGTGTGTGTGTGTGTGTGTGTGAATTTGTGCATGCGTATGTGCGTGCATGCGTGCGTGAGGAGGGCATGTTTGTGCGTGTGTGTGTGTGTGTGTGTGTGTGTGTGTGTGTGTGTCTGTGAAAATGTCAGTATGTAAGTGTGTGAAAATTGAGATCAATTTATCTGGAATTAAAACTAAATCCTGGGTCTAGCTATGTAATGTGTTTATTGAAATACACACAATTTCAATTTTAAATTAACTGTGCGCATAATCATATATATATATAGCATGTTAAGCTTCTCTGTGGTTGATTCATTGTTGACGCGTTTACATACAAAAAATGAAGAATACTTTTTTTTTTTTCATAAAGACCTCAACATTTTGTGTCTGAATAAGGCAACTAATTGTCAGATCAATTTTGCCCATATGAAATGTGGTTGTTTTATTTAATGCCATCAATCGCACAAACGCACTCAACATTCAAGCAAGCATCCTCCTATTACATGCATACATGAACAGGACAGTGCACTTGTTGTGCGCGCGCACCCCCCCCCCCCCCCCCCCCCTACAATCAAACACGCATGTGTGCGCACACACACGATCACACACACACACACACACACACACACACACACACACACACACACACACACACACGTATGCGCGTGATGACATACTTTAACATACGCATAACTACACCATTTCTCACTGACATCTGTATTCAATTCCCCCCCCCCCCCCCCCCCCCCCCCCTCCCCGCCCTCCCCTCATCACACACATTCATCCTTTTCAACAAAATGTCATTGCGCATATCCTCACTAAACCTATACATACGAGAAACATAATATAATACATGATACATATGCATGTCTAAAATCGCTTTGAGTATTCAACATTCTTTTGAAGTTGTGATCGGGCAATACTAGTCAACAGGACTGGAAGTTATGTACTGTTCACCTAAGATCTGGTAGGACTATCAGAAACTAAATCGCTATTTATATTTCCAGTACCGTTTTTGTCTGCATGTACCATTGCAAAGACTGGTAGATTTGTCACATGACAATTGACTGCCACACCATCCGTTGAAAACTTCCCCCTCCTCCCATCCCGCCTCTTTCTTTTCTTTCTCCCTTTGTATCACAAAAGGCAAACAAGATCACTAATCTACATAACCTTCCGTCTCTCCCCCTCACCCCTCTCAAACCCCTCACCCCATCCCCACCCCTCACTCTTCCCGAAGTCTGTTTGAAGTCGTGGACAGCTCAGTCTTGGAAACAATGAAACAGAAAAAAAGATAACGTCACTTTCGAAGTACGTCGCCCTCTCTCTCTCTCTCTCTCTCTCTCTCTCTCTCTCTCTCTTTTCACCATGCGCCATGGCAATTGTGCGTGCACTCCACCTGTGTATGACACAATTATTTCAATCAGCGCTTTTTCAATTGGTATGTAGGCTAAATGCAATCCACGCCAACCGCTAAGATAGAGTGCTGTCGAATCTTCTACACATTGCTTCCCACTGTAGGTAGTGGGGAATGACTAATTCCACACCCCACACCCCCACCCCCTTCCTTCCCCTTTTCTTTGTCTTTAGTGAAACAAAGCAAACCGGAACAGGAAACGGAAAAGGTAGCTTAGCCTACAAAAAGGGAAACTCACTGTGAGCACGCCAAAGACTACCGTAAATCATAGATATGTAGTGGGGACCTACATATCTATGCGTAAATGAAAGACATGTCCCTAAAAGCTTTCGCTATGAGGACGTAAAACTCATCTATTTTCAGTGAGCTCGCACTGCTCCCCACAGTCAGCTGTAAGACTGATCACCCACAGTGTAGCCACAAAGACAACAGGGGTAAATCAGAAAAGGGAATGATCATCTCCATATCCTCTGAATCTCATGTGTTCTAAGGTCCACTGTTTCCCAGAGGAACCACAAGTTGAAACCATCTTTATAAAATTTAAGATTATGCATTGACTGTATGTATACCATGTGATTTAATCATATCACTTTATACCCATACTTGATGACATCTAGCAAGATGATAAATGAGTATTCTTTTGTAATTGTTTGTCACAAATAGCTTAAAACTGCTAACATGCTGGATTGCCATTCTTTGTTAACAATCTGATTAACATTCTTTGTTAACAATCTGACTCTTGCCAGTATTCAATACTATCTGTTAAGATAAGTTTCAAAACGGAGTGACTGAGGACGGAAAACAAAGCTTCATTTAGAAAGTGAAGGGGTTAGTTACCGCCAAGGACATAGACAAACAAGGTACAGGACAAGACAATGCATTTTGACCTCTTAGGTCTTCTTCAGGCAAAAACAAAACAAGTAACATAAACGGAGAATGAGAAACCACTTATCTGGTCATGTTGGAGCAGTCCAGCGGCCATTTACCAGTTTGCTCCAACATGACCAAATAAGTGGTTTCTCGTTCTCCATGTATGTTTTTGCCTGAAAAAGACCCAAGAGGTCGAAATGCATTGTGTCTTGTCCTGTACCTTCTTTGTCTATGTCCTTGGTGGTAACTAACCCCTTCTCTTTCTAATTTTTTTTTTTTATCTGTTAAGATGATAACTGAATGATAAATTCTGACAGGAAAAGCAGTATGCCTGTACTATGTGAAAACTGTTCAGTTGAATTCTGAATACTGTTGACTGTTGGAATGCTTTGTAGTAGGTGACTCTAAGTCTCATCTACACGTGTACTTGGGCTAAGTTTATTCCAAATTACTTCAACGTAATTTACAACAACAACAACAACAACAAAAATTGAAGAATTATTTGACTTCCATTGTTTAGCATTGTATTACTGTTCCCTACCCTTGTTTCACTCAGTCTCTGAGCGAAAGTAGAGACTGATAATTATGGTAGATATATACATGCTAATCGAATATTCATGCTAGTCTAATATTGTATTGGCTGATATGCCCACACATTTACTGAAAGCCAGAGGGAAAGTGTGAGCACTCCACAAGCTGGACTCTCACCTACTTAACTACAGACCAGGCTCTGTTTTTGTGAGTAGAGCCTGGGTTCATTTCTACCCCCAGTGTACAGGGCATTGGCCCAGCTGAGACAGCACCCCAAGATCAGCTTGCCTAATGAGAAGTGGACCAGTCACCAGCAACTAGAGAGAGATCAACTATCATCTCCAACATCAGATGAGTTCTGATATTCCGAGTGGACTCCAACTCAACACATCTAGAACTTTCCCTCTCTTAATGATGATGAAAAGAATGGGAACAAAAGTCAGCTTGAACTGAATTTGTGAAATTGATTTGATTATTTCACCCTTGTATAAACAAGTAAAGTTGATGTGTGAAAGAACACTCAACTTGTGTCAGTTCTGTATTGTTCATTCGGTATTGAATGATTGAAATTACCTCTAATTCTGTTTCTCAGAGCTGCAAGCACTTTTTGAAGTGTACAAACCTAGGAGGAATTATTCCTGAGCCACTCATGAGTGGCTGACATCCGCCACCATCGGCCCAGACCAGTTGCTCTACACTTCAACAACGGCCAGCACAACATCAACCATGTCGAAGTTCTGGCACTTTGGCAGTCACAGAGTGACAACCTGGAGCACCTTATGCAGGAATCTCATCTTACTGCCAAACCCAGCACCCTCCATCCTCATGGTATCAACACCTAAAAGTAGTATGTACTATATCACCTCTGCAGCGCCAACCTTCTTCTTCTTCTTTCTAAAAGCTGGTTCACTAAAAAAAAATGAGTAGGTCACCAGTGCGCATGTTAAAAAAAGAAAAATGCGACTCAGCCTGTTGGCCCTGGAGCAAAATTTGGCAATATCCCTGCACTATCCTCCACCTACACGCACGCACCCTCCACTGTTTACCTCAGACATGAGTTACAGGTACCTTCCTTTCTTTTTCCCTTTCCGTACACTCGCTAAGTCTCTCCACTTGCTACATCAATCTACTTACACCCCCCCCCCCCCCCTCCCCCAGTAATGACAGGTTTAGTGGTGTTGGTGGGGATGGTGGTGGCTGGGGGTGGGGGTGATCAATGAGTGGGAGACTGACATTACAATGGAACACTCACACTCACTCTCACTCTCTCTCTCTCTCTCTCTCTCTCTCTCTCTCTCTCTCTCTCTCTTTAAATAAATAAATGCTAGCTTTTTTTTTATCGTTGATCGTTCCAATCCCTTTCCGACCGCTGCTATTTTTGCTAATGTTGCTGCACTTATCATTACTTCTATCATTATTATCCTCATCCACCAGTGCTGTCCGCTGTTTTTCGTTGAGCATTTCAACTCCTTTCCACCGAATATTTATTTACCAATATTACTTAATACCTTCATTATTTATATGATATACCTATTAGATTCCATCTTTCCCATAAATTGTTTTCTCCTCTTTGTTCTTCCTGTCCTCCCCCCCCCCCTCCTCCCCCCTTTTTTTCACCTTAGTATTAGTATCAGTGCTATTCTTATCATTACTATTATTAATTTTGTTATCATTTTTTTTATTTCCTTGATTTATTCTATTATCATTATCATTATTATTATTATCTTTTTTAAAATTCAGTTATCATTATATATATATATATAGAGAGAGAGAGAGAGAGAGAGAGAGAGAGAGAGAGAGAGAGAATACTGTTAAAACGCCTATAAAATTCTAAGAGTGCTCAACCCTTTGGGGAGCAACATCTGTTAAAAGTAGGATGATAAAAGGAAGTTTTAAAACACCAACAGATCTGTTTCGAGCCAGCGCTCTCGTCAGGATCCTGACGAGAGGTCTGGCTCGAAACAGATCTGTTGGTGTTTTAAAACTTCCTTTTATCATCCTACTTTTAACATATATATATATATATATATATATATATATATTCTTTTTAAATATATTTTGAATTATGTTTTTATTATCAGTACCATTATTATCATTATCTTCACTATAATTGTTAGCATTATCATCATCAATACGATTGTTAGTACATGTATTGATATTACTATCACTATCATTAGCATCACTATCGCCATCGCCACCATGACTGTTTGCCACGGCAACCATGCTGTTTAAGAATCCTCTAACCCACTCTCCTTTCTCCTATACTACTACTGCTATTGCCATATTATCACCAAAAGTGGTAGTAATCCTGTCTTTATTTAATTTTTCAATATTTTGATCATCATCATTACCATTATTAGTATTCCTATAAGTAATATAATACCATCATGACTATCTTTACTCACACATAATCTCCCTTCTGACAGCCTCGTTTTGATTCGACGCCTATCTTGCGCTAAAGTGATTGAAGATAAGTGACTGCTCGTTCATTTTTGTTGTAATAATTGTTTTGTATCTTGCCTGAAGAAGACCTAAGAGGTCGAAAAGCGTCGTGTTTTGTCTTGTGATTCGTTTGTCCACGTTTAGTCGAAAAAATTAAACATTTCTTTTGATGACTAGCACTGGAAAGTTTCTCCTTACATAACTAGTAAGAGGGTGGAGGTGACATTTTAACATAACTCTATTAGAAAACATACTCCAAGTCCTTCCCCTAGAGGACAACACTGCCCCACTCCCAACTCTCCTCGTGAACTATTTCTTACATTACTCTATGTTTCCATGTCGTTACTCTGCATGTACCGTTATCAAGCCTTGACAGGCCTACCATTAACAGTAGTCAATTGTCATTCTAGATGTGTTCAGTACCGTTAGGCTGTGTGCCCGACCCGGACCCGGCCGGGAGAAAAAAAAAAAAAAAAACCCTGCTCCGGTTCATCTCTTTTTCAGCTTCCTGGCGACGGCCAAAGCCGCGCATAGTGCACCCGGCCCGACCCGTGTGATCAGAGCCGTGATTTTGCCGGTCGTGCAAACCGTATTTTCCCCGGCCGTCCGGGTAAAGGGACCGAACTTCTCCTGTGATTGTTTTACACTTGTTATCTTTCTTTCAACATTGACGACGAGAAACTGATCGCTGCCGTGAGGCTAAGATCACTCATTTAAAAAAAAAAAAAAAAAAGGAAAAAAAAAAGACAACACAGATATTCTCTCTGCTGCTTGGGACAATAAGAGAAGTGGGAGGAAATGGTAAGGATTAAAAGGCTGTCGTCTTTTTTTTTTTTTTCCCCACCCAAATGAACAAAGTTACAAACAAATCTTCAACTTTAGATCCAGTACGATCCATATCAACAAAAAGCGCCAGTCAAGGGTATATTTTCTACAAAATGTAAAAAACATCCCCACTGATTCATAATTCGTTGAAGGTTTTTAATAACTGTTTCAATCGATCCAATTTGATCTTTTCTTTATGTTTTAGAAATAACAATGTTTTAAACAGGTTGGTAAAATGTGCAGTAGGATAGTAAGTGTGTCACATGTATATCTAAGTGAACTGTATGAACCATGAGTGAGATAGAAGGCAAGAAAGATTGTGAATAATCATATCATCCTCTTTCAAAGTATTACGAATTGCTACATTTCGGTTTTCCAGATCCTGAACACATAGAACAAGAAACAGTTTTATCCAGAAGCCCAAATAGTTTTTGAATAAATTATATTGTACACTTCTACGTTATAAACTGTATATATGCACACACACACACACACACACACACATATATATATATATACTGACCACTCAGACTGTTCCATATCTTTTGATCTCCCTTGCATCCTTAATGGATCCTCAAGCATAGGCTCAAAGATTGTCCCTTACATTTTTATACTGTTTGCGTAATGTTTTTAGTTTTCAACAACTTTTTTTCCTCTCCACACTTTCGTTTTGTTTAATTCTACTACCTTTCGCTGGCTGCTTTGGGAGTGCTGTTGAATTTTTTTTTCGAACCCTTGGCGGTCGGAACACCACAGAATTATGGACTGTGGGTGTGTCGCTATTTGACGCCAAGAGCAGATACATAATCAGCCGTGTCTCCCCTGATGTCCGATCCATCCAGTGGACGAAAGGCCTCGGAGCAGGCGATACATGCATATATTTGCATTGCGATAGTTTTTCCTCATACAGCTAGTGAAGGGTTTTCATATTTATGATATACGTTTTTTTCCCATTTACTTCATCTTCAAATTTTGTTTTTCCTCTCAATTTCTAATCTTTGCCAAATCATTACTACAATGATAGAAGAATTGTTAACCTGCACTTGTTTTCCCCCACTACTTAATTGTTCAGCATCATATATATATATTTTGTGTGTGTGTGTGTGTGTGTAAAGTTCTATTTTCATCCGCGCACAAAAACTTGGTGGAAAGGTGGCTCGTGCCCCCAGAGACAATTTCATTACATTTTGGTTAGGATCTGGATCAAAGGACCTCCGTGTGTGTGTTCGTGCATGTGTGTGTGTGTGTTTTTTTTTTTTTTTTTTCCAAATTAATGACGCCCCAGTTGCGTATGGTGATGAATGTCACCCGTCCACTGCTGTGAGAAGCTTGGAAAATAAGCA
>JADBJO010002444.1:107500-157500 GCA_016801955.1 Conus betulinus
TTATGAGATCATTCATAGGGGGAGGGGTAACATAGGGGCCTCTAAACTAGTATATTCCATTTTACTAATAATATTAGCAGTTGGCATCCTTGTGCTGTTAAAATTAGATCCTGCTTAGCGTGCCAACCTTTCAGTTGAATTCATGCCCCTGAAAGTAAAAAACTGAAAATTGATGCATATCATACACAGAAAGGCCATATTGCTTAGAGCTACTACACAATGGACAGAGGAGTGAAGAATTTTACAGTCTGAGTGTGTACTAGCCAAACAGTCACAGGAAATTAAACCTGGCATTTTTATAAAATTACTTGGGAAAAAAAAGAAACAAAAAAACATATAAACAATTACTTGAAAAAAAAACAAACAAATAAAAAAAGCAGAGAAAGGTTCTATGACAAAAATTGGTGTATTGCATTCAAGAAGAAAAAGAAACACCCAAAGGTGCTGGGGAGGACCCAGAGAAGCACTGTCTCCACCTGCCATTAGAGCAGTCCTGTACCACCCTTGGAGGCCTGCGCTGTGTTGATCATGGGTACAGGCACGCGCAGGACACTCCATTAAGATATTAAGGGACGTAACTGCTCCTGAACAGAGGTAAATCAGACTACAGGATGCAACTCATAACAACCTTAAAGTAGCATCCCCATGGGTGTACCAGCCCGTATTTCATGACTGCAGAGCCCACCGGCGAAAAAACACCACCCTCCAGCTGTCAAGCACACCCCACAGACCCAACCACTCCTGCCCACGGACAGATGAAGACAGTGCCACTCCAGACACAGCCAAGCTTTTGCCATATGGTCTTATGTGCCCTCAAGAAAGAATCCAAAGTTGTAGTCTTACCCACTGTCAACAGGATTTTCCCTGTGGTCACTGGGTCTTGCCTCACCGTCACTGGACCTTTCTCCAGGGTCAGCCTGGTTAAGGCAAAATCAGAAAAAGAAGAGCACTGGACAGAGAGAAATGAAGAGAAAGACAGTCAAAGTTTCAGAGATAGAGTAAGAATTAAATTGCTAGCACAGAATAACCAGCTTATAGGAATACAGTTTGTATGAAAGAGCCCCTGAACACTTCCATGGGAGCTTATGCACACACACACACACACACACACACACTCACACTCACTCACACACACACACACACACACACACACAGAACACTGGGCTTGGGCTAGCTCTGGGCATGGCAGAGCATCAAGGTCATGATCAGATTCTGCTAGTTAAGATTTTTGCCGGTTGTAAGTTCAGATGCTTCTAGTTGCAAGTTCAGATTCTGTTGGTTGCAAGTCCAGACACTGCTATTGTGAGTTTATATTCTATGGTTGCAAGTTCAGAATCTGCTGATGGCAAGTTGATATTATGCTGCTAGTTGTGGTTCAGATTCTGCTGATGATGAGTTTCTGTTCTGCTGATTGTACGTTCAGATTCTGCTAGTTTTACATTCATATTCTGCTGATTGCAGGTTCAGATTCTGCTAGTTTTACATTCATATTCTGCTGATTGCAAGTTCAGATTCTGCTAGTTTTTTACATTCATATTCTGCTGGTTGTAAGTTCAGAATATGCTGATTGCGAGTTCTCCTTCTGCTGGTTACGAGTTCAGATTCTGCAGATTGCGAGCTTATGTTTTGCTGGTTGCAAGTTCAGATTCTGTTGTGTGTGTGTTCAGAATCTACTGATAGTGAGTTTATCTTCTGCTGGTTATGAGTTCAGATTCTGCTGATTGCGAGTTTATAGTCTGCTGATTATCAAGTTCAGATCCTGCTAGTTGTGTTTATATTCAGCTGGTTGTGAGTGCAAGTTTATATTCTGCTGGATGCAAGTTCACATTCTGCTGATTGTGAGTTCAGATCTGTAGACTCCAAGTTTGGATTCTGCTAGCTGTGAGTTTATATTCTGCTGAGTTCAGATTCTGTTGATTGTGAGTTTATAAACTCTGCTGGTCCCCAGTTCAGATTCTGCAGGTTGTGAACTTAGATTCTGCTGGTTTTGAGTTCAGATCCAGCTGGTGCCCAAATAAAGTAGACAGTTTTGCCGAACATCTTGTGCTGTCATTATGATGGTGTCTGAGTAGTATTATATGCTGTAACTCTCCCCCTCCCCCCTTCTATGTCCAGTACTCTTTGGATAGTTATTGCTGTCTGCCATGGCATGTTTCATGGTCATGGATTAATTTAAAATCAAACAACACTTCCATCCTGCATTGTTGTATAGGTATATGAAACTGAATTTACTGAACCAGTTTATTTACAAAATTATGGACAAATTCTAATTCACAAAATTATTGCTTTAGTCAGGGATTGCATGCATACACTGCAATCTTTTTTTTTCTTTTTTTTTTTTTTGGGGGGGGGGGGGGGGGGGAGGGGAGTGGGTGGGTTCCTGCATTTCATATCTTGTTTTTCCATGATTTCACTAAACTGAGAAAAAAAAGGCTTCAGTAAGTGTGTGTAACATAATTATATGTGTACATTGTGCGTGAGATCTCAGACCATTGTTACATTGTGGTTTTATTGTTGACCTGTAGAAAGATGCCAGTGAACTCTACATGGAGAAAACAGAGCTGGTGAAAGATGGTGACTACAAATCATCAGAAAGGACACCAAACAAGAAGCAGAGATCTGCCTTGATGACGATTCATCCTTGGAGGTATTACTAAACAGTACTTTCATGTTTGGGATGGGACACTTGTTCTGCTTTTGACTAAAGGGTTCAGAAAAAAAGTGTTCTGTTTCATTTGATTCAAGGATCGTACCAAAATCATTTTGCCAGTTTCTTTAAAAAGTAGTTTGAGTTGATTGGTACAGGGGTGCAGGGACGGGGAATAATAGTGGTGATTTCCTTAATGGTTGAAAATCTCATGAAAGAATTGACTGCCATGTCCAGATTACCTCTACATGTCCAAATGTTTGTTCTGATGATTCATGTTGATTAATCCGTTCCATTTTTTTTTTCTCTCTCAGTTGCAAGCAGATGATGTTATACAATGATGAAATGTGCCTTCATTGAACAAAGCTGTTCAGATTATACTTTTTTCTTATTGTGTTTTCTGTTCTTTTATTGTTGTTGTAACTTATGTAAGCTTTTAGTTACTTTCGACAAATTTTGAAAATACTGCTCTGCTGTCTGCACATATGCACATATGACAGCACAAGTTTGACCAAATGAAAATGTTGTTTCTTTTGAATTATTTTAATTGTTTGTGAATCCAGCTTCTGAAATTTGTATTCCAAGGAATAAAGGACGTTGTTCTGATTGTCAAGTACACCACTTGATGACAGTGTATTACAGATTCACTGCAAATATTTTTCTAATTGTGTGCATGTGCACACACACATGCACATGCACATAAACACACTATTGATATGAACATACACACCCTTTTTCTCATACACCTCTGTCAGTCTGTCTCTCCTCTCTACTAGTTTTTCACAGAATATCACAGATCTGTGGAAGTTTTATGAAATGTAATGGGAAAAAGAAAAGAAAAATGAAAAAGTACGATCCACATAACAATGCATGCTCACATGAGGCAGGATCATTGCATAAATTAATTCTGTTGTGAACATTCAGTAAGCCAGAAAACTTTTTTTTTTTTTTTTTATAATGACTAAGCAAATTAATGTACACCTTGCAATGACCTCCATTTTTTGTGTCTTTGCAAGAGCATGAATAAACAGAAACGAACATCCACTTTGATTTCTGTATTGTGTCTCTCTCAAGTTGTCATGCTTTTCTTTGGTTCCTTTGCCATTGTGTTGTATTCATGATGGAAAGAAACCGGGACTGGGTCATGGTGTGAAATCCTGTGCCTGTCTGTCTCCAGGTCAGTCCTCTAGGTGGTATAATGGTGAGCACTTCAGTCACCACCAATGTTTTGCACACAAATGAAGTATAAAGGAATTATCTTTCAAGCTTCTAAGTGTGTGTGTGTGTGTGTGTGTGTGTGTGTGTGTGTGTGTGTGTGTGTGACACAATGAAAATTTGGTGAAGAGTTTATATCAAAGAACTGAGTCAAGCTTTCATGAAATGTGACTCAGCAAATGAAGCATCATATGTGAGGTGATGCACCAACAAGTCTTTTGCTTCTGACAAGCTAAATGTATGATCCCCGATAGATGAACCTGTCTAGATCGGGCAAAAAATACAGTTGAATATAATTTACCTGAAATGCATGTTAGCCCTGGATTTCGAGTGTGGTGACAAAGTTCAGTCCAGTTACTCTTTGTTGATGAGAGAAAGAGAGAGGGGGATATATATACAGAGAGAGACACAAACGTAAGGGTGACTGTGGCTTACCTGGTGAACACGGTGATCAACACTAGTTTCCTTGATACAGAAGGCAATGGGTTGGAGGGATATTTTTCATCTTGTTTATGCTTTGTTATTGTCTGAGGTTAAAATAAAAACAACGAATCTGTTTTACATGAAAAAAATGAGGTACTGTGAGTTTTTAGGAGCCAGATCCAAGCTGCCTGCATCCACCTGCTACCTCACCAGAAGCCCGTTTCCTCCGCTATCAGTATCATGTGGTCTACAGTCACAGCTATTCTGTGCCTGTCCTGTACTTTAACGTGTGCAACACAGGTAGGTCTCCAATTTTGCCATGTTTTGTAGATTTTGGTTGACTTTAGTTGTCGTTTTGCTGTCTGTAACCTTTCAGTCTGTACCCTTTCTCGTTTTCTGTCTGTACCCGTTGTTTTCTCTCTCTGTCCACTTCCTGCTCTTTCCAGCTCTGCCACACAAAGTTGCACCCAGGTTTGTTCTGTTGTAGTTCCAGTGCCAGCAGTCCAGTGTGGTTGTATGTGTCAGGTCACCACGATACTACCAATCCCAAATAGACATCTCGTTGCTTCTGAATTACACTGCATTGCTTCTGAATTTTTTGGTGGTGTTCGGTGGTGCCTGTTCTGATCAAATGTATACATGCAAAGACTCCACCAGTTAAAGCCTCCTGCCGTAGGTAAGAATAGCTTATTTCCAGAGTTCGATTTGCTGAGCTTTCCTGCAGGAGGGAAACTGCCACTAACACCCTCTTACAAAATCCCTGTGAATTTTGGGAACTGCAAAGGACAAACTTACGACATGCGTGGATGGTGAGAGAATGTCAAAGCTGAGGTCATCGTGAGAGAGGGACACAAAAATCCATTCGATTATAAGACTTTAAAAAAAAAATTGTATAGCTGAACACACAACTTACCACAGGCAGGGATGATCTGAAAATATCAAAGCTGAAGCCGTCATGAGAGAGGGACACAAATATCCATTGAATTTTGGTAAAAAAGACTACCTCTTTGTGGGTTTAAAAGCATGATCGCCATGGGGCAGGTGAAGCACATCTGTTCTATTCCTTACCTCTGTATAGCAGAGATGATCTCATCGGAAAATCACTTACCTGTTACATCTTTATATATATATAATTCTGGAAAAATATTGATGTTTATCAAATGAACACAACCAAGAGTAGTAAATTTGTTTAGCAAATGAACACAACCAAGAGTAGTAAATTTGTTTATCAAATGAACACAACCAAGAGTAAATTTGTTTAGCAAACGAACACAACCAAGAGAGAGTATACATATATTAATTCTGGAAAAAATATTGGTATTTATCAAATGAACACAACGAACAGTCATAAATTTGTTTATGAAATGAACACAACGAAGAGTAGTAAATTTGTTTCTCAAATGAACACAACTAAGAGTAGTAAATTTGTTTATCAAATGAACGCAACCAAGAATAGTAAATTTGTTTAGCAAACAAACACAACCAAGAGTAGTAAATTTGTTTAGCATACGAACACAGCCAAGAGTAATGAATTTGTGTAGCAAATGAACACAACTAAGAGTAGTAAATTTGTTAATCAAATGAGCACGACCAAGATAGGAAATTTGTTTATCAAATGAACACAACCAAGAGTAGTAAATCTATACTTTTACAAGAAATTTTTCTGACTTATGCATAACATGAAATAAAGTACACTTTATTATAGTGTTAGTCATATTGTGATGTCAGTCCTCTTTCTTAGATCAAAGAAACTGAGATTGATATACACTGACACTTGTGCAATAAACATGTTCATCACTTTTAACAGGAAATACTTTTCAATGTTCTCACAATTCAGACTGTACAGATCATGGCCAAAACTGGTGAATATGTGCTTCATTCTTCTTCACATCATTTACAACGAAAATCTTATTTGAACCTTTCCTAGTTTACCTCCTTTAAGCTAGTGTTTTCATACAGTTGATATGCATTGGATGCGTTATAAAGGATGAGGTGAGGTGTTTTGAAAATAAACTGAGACTGTAGACAGTTTAGCCAGAGACAAGACATGTCTGGAGTCTTCTTCTCTGGCGCCATGAGTGGGATTAGAATGCAGCGTGGGGTTTAACCTTGTGAAAGTTTAATTGATTGCATGTTTTCTTTAACAAACTTACGCATGACTTGTATGGACTTCACTGGTACAGTTTCAGTAGTTACAGTTTCACTTTAGACTGTTTTATTCCAAATTATGAAAAAAAATCATTCTGAGTAGGAAGTGAAGTCTGTATATTTATTGGACCCAATTTTGATAAAAGCAATCTAATCATAAATATTTTTCTTATTTATTTCTTTGGAGAAAAAAGGACATAGCAGATTATTTCCTGTAGACTTGTACTCTCATTCAGTTAATATACAATTAGATGAGTTGAATTGATGGGCTGTGTGTTGTTTCACCAAGGAAGCGAGGTATGTTGACAGGCGATGAAAACAAGGTGTGTCCAACTTCCTATCACAGAACGTTGTAGCTGTTGCACCTTCTGCCTTTAGTTAAATCCAGCTGCAGTCATATTTTCACGGACAAAAAGTCAGTGCCTATGCATTACATCTCTGTGCTTTTTGTTCAGCTTTTCTTTTTCAGCTTAGTATGGAATGTTGCAAATTTGTTTGTATTTTTTTTTTAATGTTTTTTTTTTTCTTTTGTTTTTTTGTTTTTTTCTTCTAAAATTATTGATAAGGAAAGACAACTTTGACCTTTAACCAGATGTAAAAGTTGAAAAAAGAATATCAGGAGATGCTCTTTCATGACAATCATTAAAATGAGCTATTTCTACAAACTGAATGTCCAGATTTTTTGCTGAGCTGATTGTAGTCATTTCTAAAGATTTAGTGTGCAGATTTTCTTCTGTGGCAAGTGGAATGGATCACATGACAATTGGTTATCAGTTACAAAAATTTCAGCAGACGGGAAAAGATTGAGCCTGGAAGAAGTGTGGCGACGAATACCTACTGAACATCAGCAGCAGCGGTTTGATCATCACAAATGGGCCACACTTACACAACAGGTATGAATAGGTAATTAGCGAGTGGATGAGTCACATAGTTGGCTTCCCTATTTGTTTTAGCTGGTTCTTTTGCCTTGATAATAATGATAATGGATTATTCCTTTAAAACATTTCCACCTAAAATGATAGGAATGTGAGATCAAATGAAAGATAGAAATAGGCATCAAGATTTGCTCAAACATGGTATGGATACTCTTTGTTCATCTCTTCATGCACATATGGATTCCCAGCCACCAAAACACACACACACACACACACACACACACACACACACACACACACACACACACACACACACACACACACACCACAAGCACACACACACACACACACACACACACACACACACACACCACACCACACACACACACACACACACACACACACACACACACACACACATGCGCATGCATATGCGAATGCATGCCTTCTTTTATTCCAGGATCCAGACAGAAGAAAAAATATGAAAAGCAGGTAGAAGTTTCAGAGGCTTGCAGTATGGCTCCTTGCTTTATGCAGAGAGGTCATATAGGGTCATTACAGAGATCATGTGAGACCCCTGTCCATTTGGTCTTGATCTTCAACATTAGTGTAAGTCAACAGCTTACAGACATGGCTGCGGTGATTGTAGAGTTCTTAGTTGACCTGCAGGTGGGGACGGACAGTCATATTGTTATTGCCAAGTTGGAATATTTTATGCCAGGTGTGGCAAGTTCAGTGGGTTAAGGTACCAGTTTGAATCATGTCAGTTACATATGTGTCTGTGTATGCCTGTGCCCATGTGTGTCTGTCAGCCACGTAATTTGGCAAAAGTATTTTCTGAGGTTGTTTGGAAAGCCATTATCTACTAGCGATTTTTTAAAGTTTGAGCATCACAGATCGAAAACTGGTGAAATGATAAAGGCCCAATTCCTCATGAAATCTAAACTGATGTGTTGAATGTGAATTCAGTTGGTTTGATGTCCAGATCAGTCTTCTAGCCACCTGATTTGACCTGTGTTGAAAACCAAGGAACACATCTCTCTGAAAATCTGGATTTCTTACCCCATGGTAAATTAGAAAACATGTAACTAAACTTTTTACTGCCACTTAAAAATCTTTTTTTGATGTAATATTACCTGACTCCCATATCAGTTTGTAGAGTTTCATGAAGCTGTGGCACTGTTTTAAAGACATTTAAAAGAAAAAAGAAACCCCTGCTGGTCCATGTTGCACAAAATTCTGTACTAAAAAATTATAGAAGTTAGTTCCAGGAACTTGGTCGGTGTGTTAAGTTAATTGTAAATGACCACAGTGGTCACTCTGTATGTCTTGATGATTGGAACATTGACCCTAAATCACCCACGTTTGGTCACATATGTCATTGCTGCTGAAGTTTGAAGTGATTTCAAGTGCATTCATACAGTCTGCACTGATGTCTGGGTTGTCATCACTAAAGCAGCCTGGGCCTCGGACATTTACACATGATGCATTGTGAAAAAAAAAAAAAGAAGGAAAAGCTCAGTCAGTTGTTATGAAGCACATTGCAAATGGTACCTGCAAGAGCTGAAGCTAACGATTCAAACTGCCATGTCTTAAAGCACAACCCAACTCAGATAATCCATATGATAACGAAAAGTAGTATCACTCTGATGAGCGGGTGTGATCAGATTGGGACTAGGGGAATGAAAGCAACAGGAGCAGCAGCAGCAAGAAAAAGAGGCATAAACCTGTGTGGTGATTGGACTGGTTTTTCAGGAACACCCGCACCTCGGCTGCCCATACTTCATGTTACACCCCTGCCATACGGCCTCTCTGATGGCTCAGGTTCCCTGCCCTGAGGACAAAAGGTCAGTTTTCATGGTTACTGGAGGAAACTGGTGTCAAAAGGGCTTCCTGTTGTCTACATTACTGTCCCCCTGACTTCTTTTCAGTTGTTTCTGTCAGGTTCTTTTGACTGGCAGACCGGGAGGATGATGATGCATGACAGTGTAACCAGAACCAGGCACCCCTCCTCCTCTTCCTTTCTCACTAGTGTTTCACATAAACAGTAAACAAGTGGGGTAGTCTTTGCTCCCATAAGGAAACCTAACACAGAGTAACTTTTATTCAAGACTGGCACAGCCTTTTTAAACTTGAATAAAGTCAGACAAATACAAAGACAAACAATCTAATAGTGGGGGGAAAAACAAGCGCAGGCCAACAACTAAATTGTCTTCATAGTAATGACTTGGCAGAACTTTGAACTTTGAAGGGGGGGGGGGGGGGGGGGGGGGGGGGGGGGGGGGCAGCAGCAGGAGGTTGAAGATGTAAAAACTGGGAACAAGAAATGAAGAAAATATGAAAACTCTTCACTGGCTGCATAAGGGAACCATCGCAATCCCTTTTAAAGGCAGATATATTTGTATTGCCTGCTCCGAGGCCTTTCGTCGGACGAAAGGCCTCGGAGCAGGCAATACAAATATATCTGTCTTTAAAAGGGATTGCGATGGTTCCCTTATGCAGCCAGTGAAGAGTTTTCATATTTTCTTCATTTCTTGTTCCCAGTTTTTTACATCTTCAACCTCCTGCTGCTGCCCCCCCCCCCCCCCCCCCCCCCCCCCCCAATGCCCTCCTTAAGTTCAAAGTTCTGCCAAGTCATTACTATGAAGACAATTTAGTTGTTGGCCTGCGCTTGTTTTTCCCCCCCACTATTAGATTGTTTGTCTTTGTATTTGTCTGACTTTCTGTGCCAGTCTTGAATAAAAGTTACTCTGTGTTAGGTTTCCTTATGGGAGCGAAGACTACCCCACTTGTTTACTGTTTATTGTTTGCTGTTCCCTGCCTCATTTCATTTCCGATAGTGTTCACATGTTTAACTTTTCAACTTTATGGACATACGATCTTTTTAAGTCGTAATCAAGACTGATGTTCTTTCTGTCTTTGAAATTATGGTGTCTAGGAGCTCTGTATTCAACATTGATGTGAACTCTGAAATTGATTCAGTTCAGTTGAATTCATATTGTTCATACGAGGAGCCATATCAGGGGTGTCATCTCATCAAAATCCTCTACACGGTTGATTAAAACACACACACACACACACACACACACACACACACACACACACACACATATCCTCTCACATTGATTGTGATTAAGAAATAAAAAGACCTTAAATTGATGTGTTTCAAAGGTTGTTTGTCCCGAATTCCTGGAATTGTATTATTTGAATTCAGAGATGCGATTTTTTTTTGTAAGAAGAAAAAAAAAAAAAAGAAAGAGAAAAAAAGGAAATGACAACAAAACACAGATTTACACATCCAAACTGTCTGCTGTTTTTTCCCATGACTTTAACATGAAGGTGCCACAGGCATGGACGCAAAAGAGAAAGTTGAAAATAAGTAGGGCATGAATAGCGCAGCATCTGAGACTTTGTGTTCTTCACACCAAGATTGATGAAGATGAGGATAACGGAGATGAAGTTGTAAAGTTACATTCTGTTCAGAGATTTTATGGCAGGACTATATTCTACAACCGCTTGTTTGTTGTATCCGACATCAACTAGGTTAAGAAGCTACTAACAGTGGCATTGCTGGTCAAGAAATATATGCATGTATTGTACTCTGAACCAACAACCTCCCTGCTTTCAAGCCTGAGACACTTACACTGAATTACAGGGGTGGGTTGTGTGTGTGTTTTTTTTTTTAGTTTTTTTTTTCTTTTCTTTCTTTTTTTTTTTTTTGATACTGTATTTTTTATTTTTACTTTTTTCAAATGTGCTTACACTGTTTTCATCAAAAATTAACACTGCTTATTGTGATGTGTTGGCAGGTACTATCTGGTCAAGTGGCTGAGCAGCATGGGACCAGTGGTTGGCCTCCGGTTGTCTACTGCTTACGGCTCAGCTTTTGATGTTCCAGGAGACACCTAGTGTATGCTGAAGTGGACACAGTTCATCCACTACTTACCAAACAAGCTAAGAGCTTGGTCGTGGTTTTGGGTTTTGTGTGTGTGTGTGATCATAATGGGGAAGTTAAGGCACACAGACCATTTGTCTCCTGTCTCCTCCCTTGTGCTGAAGTCACATGCACTGGTCCTGGTCTGGTCTGCTTATTAAACAGAGACTGGATGTCCCTTCCCAGTTCTCTTTGAAGTGGACAGCAATGAAGAAAGGGACAAGAATACTGCTGCACTTGGGGCACTGTGAGATGATATCAATGACATGACATCACGCAAGTGCCAGCTGTGTCAACATTTATCCTGAGATAAAGCTACAGACAGCCTGTCTGGCAAAGTGTACAAGTTGAAAAGGCAAAGTGCTGTATTAGGAAGAGTAAGAATGGGGGAAAGTGTGCTGCTGTATAAGGAAGAGTAAGAATGGGAAAATGTGCTGCTGTATAAGGAAGAGTAAGAATGGGAAAGTGTGCTGCTGTATAAGGAAGAGTAAGAATGGCAAAGTGTGCTGCTGTATAAGGAAGAGTAAGAATGGCAAAGTGTGCTGCTATAATAGGAAGAGCAAGAATGGCAAAGTGTGCTGCTGTAATAGGAAGGGTAAGAATGGCACAGTGTGCTGCTGTAGTAGGAAGGGTAAGAATGGCACAGTGTGCTGCTGTAATAGGAAGGGTAAGAATGGCACAGTGTGCTGCTGTAATAGGAAGAGTAAGAATGGCACATTGTGGTGCTGTAATAGGAAGGAGTAAGAATGGCACAGTGTGCTGCTGTAATAGGAAGAGTAAGAATGGCAAAGTGTGTGCTGCTGTAATAGGAAGAGTAAGAATGACATAGTGTGCTGCTGTAATAGGAAGAGTAAGAATCAAGTCAAGTCAAGTCAAGTCAAGTAAACTTTATTATCTCAATTTGAGAAATTAATTTGTGGTCACACACATTCACAGCAAATAAACAATAATTTAGTCACATTACCCATTTTCTCACATATGACATACATTCATATAAAGGAATTTGGATTTCAATTAAACATTTCCTCGGTTCATAAAATCAATGGACAGGGGAATAAAACTTGTTTAAATCTGACACTTCTGCCTTTAACCAATCGATATCTTCGTCCTGACTGAAGAAGGTCATACTGATTTGCAAGAACGTGGGTCTGGTCACACGCAATCTTCTTCGCTTTACAAACAACCGGCGCCTGTACAGCTCACTCAGACTTTTTGTCTCTCACCAACGATTTTTCCTCCCACGTTCACCACTTTCTCAAGCACATTTCTGCTCTTCACAGTCAACCCACCATACCAACACATAAATGAGAAAGTTAAAACAGATTCCAAGAAGCATGAATAAAATGTCCGAAGAATGTCAGTATTCACATGAAATGATCGCAGCTTGCGAAGACAATATAATCTGGTTTGACATTTTTTGTGGACATACTCAACATGGGATTTAAAATTCAGCTTATTATCTATAAAAGTTCCTAAATATTTGTATGATTCAACGTTCTACTTCAGCACCTTTGATAAAAAGTGGGTACAGCTTTTGGATTCTTTCTAAAATCAATCAACATTTCTTTTGTTTTTGTTACATTCAGATCAAGGTAGTTAGAATGGCAAAGTGTGCTGCTGTAATAGGAAGAGTAAGAATGGCAAAGTGTGCTGCTGTATTGAGAAGAATAAGTATGGCAAAATGTACAAAATGGAAAGACTTGGTCATGGTTTAGAAGAGTAAGAACAAAACAGTGTGCAGGCTAGAAAGAGACATCATCCATAGTTGTTAAGAACAAGAATGGCAGTGTGCAATATGATGTGAAGTTGAAAAGACACCTTCATTGGTTATGAAGAATAATGATGATTGTAATATGTGACGTTGGAAAGACAGGATTCTCAGTAAGGAAGAGTGAAAGTGGCAAATTCTGCAATATGGTGTTAATTTGAAAAGCAGGATTCTGGGGTATATTGAAGAGCCTTCAGCTTGTACAAAAAATTCTGTGCTGTGCTCCGTTTTTCTGTTCACATTGATTGAAAAAAAGGACCACAATGGGGAAAGTCATGCTGTTCTTATACAAAAAAGAAAATGACCACAAAGAGTAGCTCATGCTGTTTTTATTAACATCATCAGCCACAGTGATTTGTATCGTGACAGGTTTTAGTGCGTAAAGGAAGAAACAGGGAGAAACTCTCTTGAGGTTCAGAACTGCGGCAGTGGATCTTGGCATGGAACATGTTAGCTGCATGAACAACAGGACATTTTAGTAAACAGAAACACTTGTTTGGACTGGGGTTAAGGAACTGCTTCCAACAGGCATCATGAAATTCTGGCGGATTGTCATATCATGATTTGTGTGCTGTGATACAGTAACTGAACATGGAACAGAATGAATTTTCCATCACATCCTGTATTGGATGAAAATGAATTGTGGTAACATCTGAGTGTATAAGGGAAAAAAAAATCATTCCATTGTGTTTCATTTGCAGGAGCCACCGTGTACTGGTTTGTCATCTCCTTTTCTAATGTGGGGATGCCAGGCCTGTTTCAGTAAAAACTGCATACTGGCCTTGTTTGAAATTCTGGTTTGTAATTTCCTCTTCTGTCACTGTCCTTGATTCTGCCTGTTTGTTGTTGTCTTTCTTCTCTGTCTTCCTCTGCCATTGTGGCCTGTCTGTATTTCTTTTTCAAAGTCTTACCATTTTTTTTTTTTCTCACATAACAGTTTATAACGTAACAGTGTTTTTCTTACTAATCAGGCAAGTAGGTAACAAGTGTGTATATTCAGAGTGAACACTAAACTATGCATTCGGAAGTATCTGTTTGCCCATACAGCTTTTTTATGTTGTGTGTGAGGCTTTTTCGTTGCTGTAACATTGAACTGTTTATAGACAAGTTTTCTGTTCTTTCTGTAGACCATTTTTCTGTTCTTTACAATCTTTTGGTGAACCTTCTAGGAGAATGGCTATCTTTAGCTTGGCCAGAAGCAACTAAGTCAGAGTTAGATCAGTTGTGCTTGTTGCTATTTTTTAGGCTTTTTTTTTTGTTACCTCTTCATGGTGACAGAGCTGAAAGGGCTGTGTGGCATCAGCTGGACTGTAATAACACTAATTCTGACACTGAAATCTTTTGCTCAGAGGACTTACTTGTCTGTGCTTGTCACAGGACTGCTGGGAGCATTCCTGACATCACTGTACACAAGACTTCACACTGCTTTCTCTCTGCCTGCCATTCACAGTGTAGAAAACCAGGTCAATCTTGATCCCAGTTGTTTCCATGTATCTGATTCATTTCTGGCAGAACCACCATGAATGCTGATCACTGAGGACTGTAGAATGTGTTGGGAGTTGACACATGCCTGTCTCACATGACACTTTTCTGGCAGAACTACCATGGGTGCTGATCTTTGAGGACTGTAGAATGTGTTGGACATATGTGTATCACAGACACATGTAGATGGTGTTGGAGTCGGACACATGCCTGTCTCACATGACACTTTCTGGCAGAACTACCATGAGTGCTGATCTTTGAGGACTGTACATCTGTTGGAGATGGCACATGCCTGTGTCACATGACAGAGAATGTAGATTTGGAGTCGGCACATGCCTGTCTCACATGACACTTTCTGGCAGAACTACCATGAATGTTGATCATTGAGGACTGTACATCATGGTTGGAGATGGCACATGCCTGTGTCACATGACACAGGACTGTAGATGGTGTTGGAGTCGGCACATGCCTGTCTCACATGACACTTTCTGGCAGAACTACCATGAATGTTGATCATTGAGGACTGTACATCGTGTTGGAGTTGGCACATGCCTGTGTCACATGACACAGGACTGTAGATGGTGTTGGAGTTGGCACATGCCTGTGTCACATGCATGACACTTTTTCCAGATGAGACACCTATTCCAAGGAGGCCAACATAACTTAGAACAATGGATTCTTCACAATAAAACACCCACAGCAAAATGCCAAATGTTGGAGGTGTTGCACCGCACCACCAACTGCTTGACCATTGCACAAAATGTGTTTAGGGAAGTCCACTTTCTGGGTTTTCAGTGCCTGTCTCTTTGGGTCTTCATCATTGCACCTTACAGGTAAGGAGGCAATGGTGTTAAGTCGACGCAACATGAATGTTTTATCCTGTTAAAAGAGGGCCAGTCTGGTTCTCGTATGCTGTTTGTTTGTCAAAGTATTCACAAGTCTGCCAGCAGCAGCAGCGTTCATTGACACATGATGCAAAGTATGAGAAATTGTTTCACCAGATCGAGGCATGTTGTGACAGGAATTTACCTCTCAAATAGCTTGAAACTTATTTTTTTACAAAAGTATGTCGGTAGACAAACATAGGACACAGGGTATTGCATGCTCATTTCAGCATGAAATGTTATTTTGTGACCCTCATGTGACATAGCTTGAGCACAGGTAGTTACCCAAATTGATACAGGCTGCTCCATAGTAAAAGGCATCCATGTCATAATTTGAGTAGGGAAAAAAAAATTGCCCTTGTTGAAAATTACAGTACTTGTAGACACAGGGGAAGACTGGTTTTAAGAAGTCAGATGGGGCCTGTGTTGGCAGAGTGGTTAAGGTGTCCGACTCTTGTTCCAGAGTTCTGGGGTTCAATTCCACTAAAGACAGCCAAGTTGAAAGTGAGTGACTTTTTTCTTCAGAAATTCCAGTCCCCATTTTTTTTTTCTTATTAGGAGGCTTTAAACAGAAATCCTATGCTTTAATGCATGCATACCAAATTTTGCTCGAAGGTTGGATCTAATTCCATCTGTCAGATGAGGGCGATGTGCTGGTGCGACAAATGACACAAAATTGGACAAATGTGTACTGGCACTTGTGTTCAGACCATCCCTGAAGACAGAATTTTTAATCTTAATGGTGGGATTAAGAATGGTCGCAAAATTCTCACTAATGTTGAACCTCAGAGGAACAGAGAGAGAAAGAGAAGAGTTCATGGGCCAATAGAAGGATATACATATTGAAGCCACATGGGTAACTTCACTATCTGTGCTTTGAACAATTTGTTCCAGTGACTATTTTTGTCTTGCCAATTTCTGATGCTGGACTATTTCATTACTGTTCACCCTGGCAGACAGACATGGATTAAATGTTAAATACTGAAAAGTTTTTTGTTCTGTTAATGGTTAGAAACTGTTTTTGACTTGAGGATACCTGGTTGTTGAGCAACCTTAGGTGTACTGAATACAAATCTGATGTACATCTGAGAGTATGTGTATGTGTGCAACCATATGCTTGTTTACAGTGATTTGATATGGGCGTGCCTGTGTGGGTTTATCACCGATTGTAGGTGTGTCAGTGTAAATAAACGTATGCAGATCTGAGAAACAGTACTAAAATTGGGGGGTGAGGGGAACCCAAAACAATGAAATTTAGGTATGTGGTATGTGTCAGCATGTTTTTTTTTTTTTGAGATGACAAAATTACTGTTTTAACTTTTTTAAAGAAAAAGTATACCCAGCGAAAAAATATGTAGCTTAAATGGATTTCTTTGAGCAATGAACTGAACAGCAGAATTTAGATATGTGTCAACATATGTCTTTAAGATGACAGAATTTCTGGTTTAACTTTTCTTCACAAAAGATAGTAATTTGAGTGAAAAAAAAAAGCTTTATGGATTTTTTTAAACAATGAATTTATATTTTGTGTCAGAATCCATTAACATAGGGGAGAGCATTTTATGATAAACCCTTGCACTTAAAGCTCAACTCTTTCTACTCCAAGTATATGTAATCTTGTATCACACTTGCCTCCTCTGTGGACCAGTACCTTTGTACTGACAAACTAAACCATTTCCAACCAGCAGCTGTTTGTGCAGTGGTTAGCGTCACCCATCCTAGGCTAGGAGGTCTGGGTTCAGTACTTATCAGAGCCATTAACTGTGGGATTTTTCTGCCTTGACCAGCTCCTGCCTCAAGTTGAGTTTATGATGGGCGAAACTGATTGGACTGGAACAAAGCATTTGAGTTTCAACCATTTAATGGATATGTCTCAGAGTGTTGCTCATATCTCCTGTGCTTGGTTTGTGCTAAGATATATTATGAAAGTTAGAATAGAGTACAGTCCTGTCATGCAGTCTCCGACCACAGCAGAATTCCACAGCATCATCCTCAACCTCACCTCACCATTCATGTACAAAACATTCTCAAACTCAAGCCCTCTTCATCTTGCCTCTCTCAAGGTGACTTGAGTTTTGATTTCCTTTTTCATGTCTGTGCCATTGATGAGCTCATGTTGAGGTTGCCAGTATTAGCAGTTTTATGGGAAACTGTCGTCAGATGGACACGGTTGTGCTCTCCAGATGGGAAGGCTCATTCGTCCTGGCTCTGTGACCAAGCAATTACTGTCACCAGTAGGGGGATTAGTAGGCGGTGTCCTGTGTATACTAAACTGGATCAGAACAGGCACCACTGAACACAAAAGTGACACCCAACAGCAGTGCAGTGTCTCCTTTGGTGGGTTGCCCTGAATTAGTGACATTGCATTGCTCCCCCCCCGTGGATTGCTGATGCTGCGATAGATCTGCATGTAGCTGTGGACAGGGAACCAGAATGAGCATCATTTTTGCCATGTAGATTCATGTGTAGGAGGAGTGATCAAATATGGCCAAGCACTGCCAAAATTATGCTCTTTGAGAATGCCTACAACTGCATCTCATGGAAAATTGAAGCCAATTGGGGGCCAGAATACCTCAGTTGGTAGAGCGCCGGACTCGTGATCCTGGAGTTGCAGGTTCGAATTTCGGTACAGGGGAATTTTTCCCTCAGAGTTAACATTGGTTCTGACACCATTCCCCATACAGTCCATCGAATGAGTCTTTAAACCGAGGCTCCATGTGTGAACGCACGCACATCTTGCACACATGTAAAATCCCATCACCAACTTTGGGAAGAGAAGGCCAGTTTGGCTGATGGTATGGATGACACGTTACACATAGCATGCACCTTCCCTGAAGATGGAGTGTGGCTGCCTTAATGGCGGGATAAAAAAAAACGGTAATACACACAAAACTCCACTGCCTGTCTATATAGGCAGTGTCGCAGGAGTATCAGCCCTGCGTATGCAGAAAGAAAAAGAAAAGAAGCCAATTTCTCCGCCTCTGTTGAGAGCCTTGAGAACCTGTGCAGTCACAACGGCTATGATTATCAAAGATTTTTTTAAAAATCCTATATTAGTAGTTCAAGAGGTGGAGGAGTGAAAAGGTTTTCATTAAAAGGCAAACCTTTCTCTTCATTCCCTTTCTCCTGAACAAGCCCCCCGCCTCCTTTCTCTTCTCCCTCCTCCAACTGAATTCAAATATTCAGTAAAGAACAGGTCAAGATACTCCCCCTGCCACCCCAAACCCCCACCCAAAAAAAAACCCCTTCAAATTCAACATTCATTAAAGAAATAGGTAAAGATGCAGACAATCCAGAAACCCAAAAATCATACACACAAACATACAGTATTACAACTTCACGTTGTACCTTTTTTTTTTTATTTGTCATTCAAGTAAAACAGTGAACAAGTACCCACAGTCAAAACAATTTTTAAACTAATCGAAGTTACATAACATGCACATCTTAGATCATATCAATACAGAAACATGCTTACAAATCTGCTTTCTCTAACAAAGACCTCATCCAAGGATAAATCTTGAAGGTGCTGAAAGCATCGATTCACAGTTCAGACCAACCCTGTACTTACTATTAGCAGCTACTGTTGTGGGTATGTGTTAGGCAAGTAGACTGTAGTGTCTGGTGCTTGTTTTTGTTGTATATTGCACCATGATATTGATTGTACTGTGTGGTGGAAAGAATCTCATTGGGAGATACTTCACAGGAGAAGTCTTCCAAGAAGAAGCCCTCCTTGACAAGTTGTGTATACTGAACACTTTACATTCAAAGGGGTTGGGCCGCATCAAGTCATGACTCAGATGCTTTTCTGCTGTCAAGGGAAGGTGGGGGGGGGGGGGGGGGGGGGGGGGGGGGGGTTCAAGCAAGATTTGAACCTGTACCTTTGGATGGTTGGTTGTCTCAAGACTTGCCTTTTCTGACAGGTATCTTCCCAAACCAGTGTTGGACACCTGTTCAAGTAGGGAAATTTAGCCGTATGAAGTTCACTTTTGTTCTCAACCAGATGGAGCTGGAACTCTTTTTCCAACTGCCTGTGCAGTTGTCTTCAGGGTTATGGTCTTCATCTTGCCAGAAGTTAAGAGCTATTTCAGAGCTGTTTCATGACATCACAGGCTGAGGAGCCTACAAATCCTAGTGCTCCAGCCTTATTTGTTTTGTAATGCACTGCATACTGTCAATTATGACTTGTATGCGTACGTTAACCATCCTAACCCCCACCTTCTCCCCTCATCTCCTCCCACTTGTGACAAAATCTGCCATTTACCAACACAGCTAACTTTCATTCATTGTGTGTGTGTGTGTGTGTGTGTGTGTGTGTGTGTGTGTGCATACAGGTGACATTCATTACATTTTTCAATACAAACTTATTTCACCGTTGACATTACTCAAAATAACTTTTTGGCCTAACATACATTCATGAGAAGTCTTTCGCTACTCTATCACGTGGCACACAGACTAAGGCCAAGGCCTTATTGAATGACTATTGCCTTTGCAGTGAGTTGAGGTAGTGCACAGAAAGCAAGTCAGAAATAGGGGGGCAAAATCACTGTGGGAATTAAATGTTCACACTGTGGGAGTTGAACACTGTATACATTCTATATGGTTCCAGCAGCAAATGTTGAACCCTTTACAAGTAAGTGCAGTTTGAGTAAACTGAGAAGTCTTACCAACAGAGAAAAGGCAATTCAAAACATGTAGAATAGATAGAAACTGTCCAGAAATCAGTTGGAAATGTGTGAATTTTGATGACTACAATGGAATTGTTACAGCAGTTTCAGTGTGATAAAAACCCAACCAACAACAAACCCTTCAGGACTGGCACCCTGCAACACTTAACGTCCTCTCACAAAGTGTAAACAAAACAAGCACATATCACATGTACTCATGTTCAATGCAGAATATAACTGTTAAATTATGGACATGCTTAAGGCATATAAAACTAAGCTGAGCTGATGGGTTTGTGTCATTCAACTTGAATTTTGATAAGAAAAGAAAAATCATGAAAAATATAAAAGGTAACACATGCCAGAAAGGTTAAATGTTTTGAAGTCCCATAGCTAAAATGACCAAAAGGCAGCAAGCTGTTAAAGGTTCACTGTGTGTAGGCCACAACATCAACAGATGGTCAAGCCCAACCCTCTCCTGCAGCAGCATCAAGCTTCCCTGGTGTGGATCAGGTGCCATTCACTGCTGGGTGGGCAGACAGCTGGTTTTAATATCATGAAAATCAGAACCCCACAACAGGTTTGAACTCATGACCGCTGGCTCAGCAGCCAAATGCTCTAACCATTAAGACTGTGAGCCTGTAGCAAAACAAAAAAAAACCCCAACTACTTCAAAAAGACAAACACTGATGTTCAAAATTCTGACTGTACTCTTAACAGAAACTATTCTGCTGCTCACTACATCAGGAATGTACATCACATTGCCTTTCTTCAAGTATTCCTTCTTCTTCACTTAAGTCCATATAAAGTTGTTCATCTTGCTTGTTGCTGTGTTTTTCAGTTTCAGAGCTCTCTATTATGGATTAAACCTGTTTTATAAACATGATAGTATTTGAGCATTTCTTGGTCTGTCCTGGAGTGATTTTGCATTTGCCTGGGATATGAACAACATGACTTGAAATTGGAGTTGTCTGGGAATTTTATATCCTAAAACTTTCCTTAACTCTACAGTGAAGTACACGTCTGAACAGACTATCTCCAATCTCCCACAAGACAACTGCTCAAAACCACCAACATGCAGCAGGTCATTCAAAGGTGTTCTAAATCGGCTGCGTTACGTCACACATCACTGACTGGGGGACTGATTTTCTGGATGAATGAGTATCAAGAAGCATGGTACATAACACCCTGTTTAAAATATGACAACAAACCTGCGACATGTTTCCTCATCATGAGCGTACACACTGGTGCTTCCATAATCTTGTGGCATCATACATCATACGATGTCAAACTTGCAGTCTATAGCTCATTTTTTTGCACTGTACATCACAGGTGGTTAGAAGTGAGCTTTTCATGAAAAAAGCGCCCTCATCTTTTGCAGTACATCACATGTGGCTTCCATGTTGTTTTTCTAATCATTAAATGAACAAACAGTCCTATACTAAATGTCATGGATGTCAGCAGCCTATGCTATTTCTGAAGCAATAAAGTCTCGCCTATACATACACTCATGCATATATTTGTCTCTCTATGAACTAAACACACATTTCATGTAATGACAAAGAAATATCAAAACGTGTTCTCTGTTTCTCCGCTAATCACATTAATGGTCATATCATGTTCTTACCACACTGTCACCCAAGGAACAGTTACTTAAAGCTGTGGCTTCTCAGCACGATCACTTGGAGACGACACACAGGAATACCTTTTGTGACAAACACAGGAAAACATGAAAAGTTTGAACATGGAACATTTCTCTCTTTTTTTCTCCAGGACTTGTTCCTCAGGGGGGGGGGGGGGGGGGGGGGGGGGGGGGGGGGCGGAGGGGGGAAAACAAGAGCATTAAAGCGTACATTCAAAACCTCTCGTTGAAAGTATGCACACTCAGAAACCCGTGAACTGTGTCTTGTGTGAACAGAATCATCTGTTATTACTTCTTTAAATGATTCTTATCTTCAGGGCCAGATTCATCAGTAGACTCAGCTCTGTTTTGGTGCTCCACTCCTAGTGTCCAACAGAGATATACTACCTACAAGCTGGTGGTGATATTGTCATCATCACGAGGAGAAACTCACAACACAGCAGCATCCCAAGGCAGCCAGCACATGGAAAAAAGAAGACCGCACCATTAAAAATAGGAAGCCAAAATAAAGAATAAAGATAATGCTAAGGGTGAAAAAAAAACAGATGCACAGAGGACAAAATGTATCGACAGCCTGAGGGGTCAGCGCTACTGTTTGATAGTTGCAAATTCATCAACTGCGAAAGTACTGTGTGTGTCAGCCTACCTGTAATAACCTAACTTGGGATTCCCATCCCTACCTCTTCTTGACCTATATATATATATATATATATATATATATATATATATACAATAAATTGGGGAGGGAGAGGGGGGTGCAGGCAAACCACACCCTGTCATTATGATGATGGTTTCTCAAATGCAACCGGTGTCAACATGGCGCAGGCCTCCAAGGGTTGCTCTTAACTGGTTGGTTCAGTGGTTGAGGACAGTACTTCGCAAGGCTTTTTGAACACACACACACACATATACATATATATATATATGTATGTGTGTTTGTTAGAAAATAGTATACATATACATGAGTTGTAGGGGGCTCTGGATAGAGGACCTTTGTTGTGTAATAGCTGCATCCTATCTTGTAGGGTGGACGGGCACCCTGGTCCTCTTCCATCTCCTAAACAAAAATCTTTCATGTGCTGGTACACTGCTTCAGCTGGTGGGGTGAATCACATGAGGGGGTGATGCTGACACAGCTTCACTGGGCAAAGGAACTCCTAACCGAGTAACGGCCAGGGCAGAAAGGCTGCCTAATGGCTATGTGTCCACGTTCAGGGTGAGTTCTGAATTGGAGGACATCAGCTGTGATCAAACCTGGAGAGGACGGGTTCCGCCAGGTGTCGACTGCCCAAGACATGCCACATGAAGATGAAAACCAACACTCAGTTCTTACCGGAACAGTCGTTGCCTGGGTCACCTGGGGCCACGCCTTCTGATGCGTGCCAGGGCAGAGGTAGAAAATATATGCAACTGGTTAGCCAAGAAACAGAAACTGTGCTAGAAATGAGATTATCATTGGCGCATGGAATGTGAGAACACTGAAATAAATAGGAACACTGGAAGAAATCAGACATGAAATGAAAAGATAGGGCTGGAACATCTTAGCAAAGTATGAGGGAAGAACTTTAGAGAAACGACCACTCATGAAAGCCACAAGTTGTACTTCAGTGGAAGAGGACAGACATGAGCATGGTGTAGGTCTCCTCGTTCACAGAGACACTGTCAATGCTGTCATAGGGCACCAGTCAGTTTCAAGCAGAATTGCCCCACACACACACAGAATGACCTTTGGCATAAACAGATATTCATCAAAAAAAAAAACAACAACTAATGCATTCAAGAATTCTGAAACAGTGGGAAAGAGAGAAAAAGCAAAACCCCAGATATTCTCCTTAATAAGATGTGAGAAATCCACTTTTCAATCAAGATCTCTAGGATAAGTCAACCTATTTCAGTCTCTAAGTTCCTAACACATGAAATCTTCCTTTAAGTCAGGATCATCCAACTGTAGATAAGAAACTGTAAAGCTACTTTCTGGGGAATGGGATAGACAGTGCAGTGATCACCCTACAAAACCAAGCAGAAGCATGACCAAGCATGCTTCATATATGATTTGTGTCCCCACTTTAAAGAGAGATTTGACACACATACCCACTTCACCCAGCTGTAAATGGGAACCTGTTCCTGCTCAGGATCAATGCATAAAAGCTGCCCATTGACACCATTTTCATGATTAGCATGCGCAACTGTCAACATCCACACATCCCTATTCTGCAGGTAGGTAAGTACCACTTTAAAAAAAAATAGCTGAAAAGGGAGTGGACACTATGCTGAATCATATACATCAATCCACCACAACCAGTGTAAAAGTTTACAAACAAAAATTAAGAAAAAGGTACAGAAGTTTTGACAGGTCATACTCTAAAAAACATGATGTTGGCTACCTCTTACCTAATATGTTTAGCACTGGATTGACAAAAATATCAGAAATAGGTCTTGTAACACAATTACTACGTTTTAAACAACATTTAAAAAGGCAGAAATTTTTATCCTGTTACTTCTTTATTGGTGCATCTTGAAAATGCTAGTCTTTTGACAATTTGCTGATGAGTCTGATAAACGTTCTGTTCCACTTATGAATTCAAAAATAAATTCGGTTTGTCCATTCTGACTTGGTCTATAGAAAAATATTTGATTCTGATTGTGGAATCATCTTCACTATCATAATCTCCATTTGTAAGTAGCAATCACATATCCTTATGGGATGACTAAAAAAAAGTGCACACCCACAAAAAAAAGTACTCAAGCAAATTAACAAGCAAACTCTATAATGTTGAAACATTAAGAAATCACAATCATAATCAAGTCAACCACATAATTGCCAACAGGGAAAAATCCAAAACATCAATAAATAATGAGCAAGCTCACATGAAGTAGCATGCCACAGATTAAAACAGAAAAAAAAATAAGGTAAAGAAAGAAGCAAAAAAAATCACTCGTACACATATGCATCTGATTCTCACGCAATCACATACAGCACTTACACACACACACCCTGTGCTTTGAACAGTTTCACACCATGGCTGATCATAAACACAACTATAGTACAGCAGGACTCTAAATCACCAGTTATTTATTTGAGTTTCAAAACCCAATATTCAAAACACCAAGCATATACAGTCTGCTTACTCTCTCGTTCTGAACAAATAGTCCTACAAGCCTCTTCTGGTAGAGATGTCAATGTATCCCTAAGGTATTGCAAGAAGCTTGCCATACCCTTCCTCCTCTTACAGCAGTCCGCGTCATCAGAACAGAGCTTAGGGGATGTTTCCCTGTTTGTTCTGTGTGCTCTGAGCTGTCATATCTGCCAGGCAATTCCGAGTCATAAGCAGCATCCTTTGGAGTTATGGGCGTGCATTTGTTTTATCATGGAAGCAAGAGTTACCCTCCTTGTTTGTTGTTTAGGGCTTAGAAAGTGACGTCCTGTAGGATCAGAACAGGCACCACTGAACATTGCTGAGGTGATTCTGCACCAGCGCAGCATCTCCTCCTGACCATCCCATAATCACCCCATATGGACAGGGGAACAGGAGTGGCAACCAAAGCTGGTTGTAGCTGTACATTGGTTATCTGAAAGGACTGGCTTGAGAGTGCCTGGTAATGCCACTGATCACGCATGCATGATGCTACAGTTAGAGAAGGAACACAGTCCACATACCAACTTTGTGCCTCTCTATCACCACCTTTCTTACTGCTGAGAGCCATATTGGTTAACAAGGCAATGGATCCAATACAGACTTTCCATAAATCTAACAGGTGGCATCAGGTAATGTGCCTATTAAAGCTGTATCAGGTTGATCAATATGGGTATGCATCAGCAGCAACTGATTTTGATGATAGACAGAACTGCCAACAGATAGAACCCTGGCACAACTCAATACAATGTGAGTATGATAAAAGGTATTGAAAGGCATCTCACTGCTTGAAAACTAAAATACAAACAATTTACAAATAACTACGTCAAAATATTTATTTGAAAGTTTTTCCTGCCACGACCCAACCAGCATGAATTTGAAAAATAACTTGACTTTGCAACTAGACGCAAACAATTTGATTGTTGTATTTTCCCCATGATGCAATAATCACTCTTTTAAACCATGCATACATACATCTTGAAAACAAGATTCTTTTGTTTGCATCCTGTTTATTGATTTCTCATCAGCTTTTAATACTATTCAACCACACATTATGGCAAAGGAACTCCAAACTTTACAGGTCAACCCAAAATTGATTTCATGGATTGTGAACTTTTTAATCAACAGGTTACAGCGCATATGCTTTGAGGGAGAAGATACATCAGCAAGAACGACATTTACTGGTGTACCTCAAGGCACCGTTCTCTCCCCTGTAATCTTTACTCTATACAAATGATTGTACTGGTTCTTCTGTCACTCCTGTCATAAAGTACTCAGATGATTCTGCTTTAGAAGAAATGTCAAGTTCAAATATCATTTATTTTGTAAGAGGTGGAACGTTTTTGTTCATGGTGCAAAAGAAGAAGTATCTAGATGTGAATGTTAGTCAGACAAAGGAAATAGTAATTGATTTTCGAAGAAGAACCCAGCTCCTGTCCCTCACTTGTATATCGAAAGATAAGATAATGTTGCTTATAGCCCAGCCAATCGAAAACACCAAAGTGGAACGTGTAAGTGAATATAAGTATCCGGGTACTATTTTAGATGATAAGCTGAATTTTAATGCAAATACTGAATTTATCTACAAAAAATGGCAATCTACAAAATATGGCAATCAATCTAGAATATACTGTCTTGGGAAACTTCGGTCTCTTGCTGTTCAAAAGGACGTCTTAAATATGTTTTATCATTGTTTTGTAGAATCAGTGCTGTCCTTTGTTTCGTTATGCTGAATTGGAAGTCTCAGCATGAAAAGCAAAAAAAACATTTTAAACAGAGTGGTGAATACATGTGGAAAGATTACTGGCAGAAAAAACAAGAACAGGCGGATAAATTGTATGAATGTCATGTAACACAAAACGTTGTGAACATTGCTGCTGACAGTTCTCATGTTCTTTCAAAAAAAAAAAAAAAACACCATGTTCTACCATCTGGATGAAGATTCCAAATTCCAAAATTCGAAACAAATAGAACTAAAAACAGTTTTGTTCCCAATTCCATCAAACTCCAGAATCAAAACTGAACTTTCAATAAGATCCAGTTCAGGAAACCTGTTTATATGTATGCACGTGTGTATATTATTCTGTGAGTGTGAGTGGGTGGGTGTGATTTGTGATTTCTGTGAGTGGGTGGATGGTGGGTGTGTGTTTTGTGATTTCTGATTTGTTAAATATAGGTCCATAGTCACATTTTTATGGCCACTCTTATTTTCTCTTTGGTGATAATAAAGTTTTCTTGACTTGATTTGACTTGACTCTTTTCACCAAAATAATTAAATCAAGACAAAGAAGCCTCAAAAAAACAATATTCTGCAGACTTTTCCCCCATTCTTTCAAAAAGGAAAGCAATGGGTAAAGAAAAAGTCATAGTATTAGTTTCAGTCTCCAATTATTCTATATTTTCATTATCTAATCTTATGCCTAGAATTCCCAACAACAAAGTTATTCACATGACCATTATTATCCCATAAATTCTGTCCACAGTTAACCATACAGCTTTACAGAACTTTTAAGCATCCACACTCTTTTACTTCTCCGGTTTTCATGTACAAGATGCATTTTTCATATATAAAGCATACATTTTATGTATAATTACATGACCTATATCTGAATATAAAACACAAGCATTATTCTGTACAAATCATTTTCCACATCCGGACAGAAACATACTCAAATCAAAATACAGTGCAGAACAACATAAAATCACGTGAACACTCATAAACTAAGTCTACAGGTAGGACTGTTTTCAGTCAGAGTAAACTGGTCAATCACAGGATGTATACTGAGCAAAAATAGGGAGTATCAAAATGTCAAGACATTCATCAAAAAAGAACAGGACACTAATGACTCTAAACGCAAACTTCCTTCTTCTCCATTGTATTTGCAAGGAAGAAAAATTAGACATAAGTTACAGAAGGAAAACATGGAGAAACATTTACACAGCAAAATCCAACCTACATTTTCCTACAATTCAAGAGTGACTTTTTTCCTATTTGAGTTGTTTTTGATAATACAGTATTTACAAACATTACAAATTACATCAATGATAAGAAACAAAAGTTGAGCTTTAAACTGAGACCAGGTTTTCAATCAAACTACGCAATAACCTCAGCACAAAAAAACTAAACCCTAAATCCAAGTTTGTACATGAACAGAATGAAAAAAGCTCCTGTCTTTCAGTAATTCATTATAGCACACATGCTAGGTGTACTTTTCCCTTTCACATTGTTCTATGTAATTAATTTAACTATGCACATCCTTAAGGATTTCTAGAATGTGTCCGTCAAAGGGATTCAGACAATGTATCTAGGACAAGTAAAAAGAAAAAGGAGGAGTAAATATCACAGTTTTTGTGTCTGTCTGTGTGTGGACTTCTTTTTCCCTAATCCAATAGAATGTCATCATAGTCAACAAGTTTGAGTAAAGGGATGGTAAAACACTTTAAAAAAGAAAAAAAGATAAGAAAGCCTTGAAAGTTTCACTGTGTAAAAACCAACTCATATTGATTAGGCTTGCTGCTGTTTCACACATGATCGTGTGCCTTGTGCGCCCATCACAGTGTTGCCTCTCACTTGGGCCTACATTGACCCCTTGCTTCTCACTCTGCAGCAAGCCAGTCCCATCACTAGTCTAACTTCAACACAGCCAGTCCACACATGCCATTATCAACATAATACCACTTCTTCAATGTCAAGGTGAATGACTCAATATGTTGAACAGCTCAATAATTATTGTTTTAATCTTGATTATCTTTCTAAGGGATAGCAACTCTCATCCCCACACTCCACCACCTTCCCCTCTTGTTCTCGAGGAAAGGTTGCCAACAGCCCTCTCAGAAAAAAAATCAGTGGTGTTTTCTGCTCGACCTTCACATTCATACAAGGAACAGCGGATACCTTGCCTCCAGCACTGCAAGATTTCATGCTGAGTGGAGATGAGGACATGCATTTTTTTTCTCTGCCACCCACTAACCTCTGACTATTCCACAGAGATGGTGTATCAGTTGGTTACATACGGTCCATCTGGGATCGCGGAAAAGCAACAAAAAAAAAAAATGAAATGCACCAGCAAGTTGCAAATGCTGCTGACCAAACTTCACGGTGGCTGCTTCAGTGAACTGTATGCAACTGGATGAACGGAAGATTATCGCATGATGACATGGTATGGACTGAATTCTACATGAGAATAGAAACAAAACTGACAGAAGACACCAAAGGGGAACCCCACTGCCAGGGTCACGTATCAGCAGTGCCTCAAAAACACTTTTTCTCAACAGAACAGAAGCGATTTTTGTTGTGGCATACCTGTATTTTGTGGTGACATTTGAGACTGTGCAACTCAACAGTGCCAATCAGTAGGCCGACACTTTAATTCATGACTGTAGATATTGTTTACTGAAAAGCAATTTAATTTTCTAGGTAATGACAGCATTTGCTTAAAATGCTGGAGGAAATTGTGGTCAGACCTATTTGAAGTTACTGATGACTGAAGACAGTTTGTGTGATATTCAAGGGACATCCAGTGGAACCTGTGCTATCAGTCAGAGAGGAGGTACCTGTCGGATAGGGCCTCAACTTTTGCTTCATACAACAACTACTATGCAAATGCATCAGAAATGAGCATGTTTAGGTGTCACATGATTTCGTTTTCATTGCCTTTTCATAAAAATTTGTGATAAAATATGAAGCGTGTGCACCAGCTCTGAGGATAAAAATGCAAAAAATGATCCCCGAACCGGGGGAAATCTTAGGATAACAGAAATAGAGAAAGCTCTGCAACACTACAGTAACAGAACATCAAATAAAATTATTGGTATTGATGGACATCTTTCTTTGTTTTCAGAATATAAAAAAAAAACACATGCAGTAAACAAATACTCCTTAACTAGGATTACTGTTTTAAAATCATTTGTTTAAAACCTGTAGTAAGAGCACACCTACTCCAACACCACTATCACAATGTTTGGATTCGATCCACATACAAAGCCCCACGCCCATACAATAATGACACAGAAGCAACTAAGGATGTACAGCATGCACTAACGTAAATCAGCACAATTACCATAACTCGAGGCATGAGCATTGTGAAACAGAAGATTTATGTTTGTGACACAGAACATACCACTAGCAAGCACTGACAAAAGATGCAAACCATGCACAAGATTAAATTAATCGGAAAACTCACACACAAAAAAAACACACACACATCCACACACAAACACAGAGCGACACAGCATATATCACACACAAACAGCCCTGTCTTCCAAAATCTCTACAGAATCAATTATTTTCTAATCCCATTTTTACTACTATTTCCACTGCCATGCACAAATCAAAATCCAGTTTACCTGCACTATATAAATAGGCCTTACCATCTCTTTCAATCGCTGTGCGGTGGTTGCTAACTTGGAAACTTGTTGCCACCCAGGAAAATAAATGGCAATCTGACATGATCATAGAGAACTGTTCGAAAATCATCTATGCCAAGGTTACATATTCATCTGCATCTGTCTCCTAGTAATGCTTTGCAAAAAGTACTGAAGGGATTTTAATGAAATATTGCAGGAAGGTGAAAATGTGACCCAAGGACAGATCTGTTCCATTTTGGTATGGGTCCAGATTTACGGGCCAATCCAGGATTTATTCAGCACGATGGAAACAAACAAACAAACAATTGAACAAACAACCCCATGAAACCAATTTTACAAAAACAGAGTGGAAAGATGGAATGTGGCCTGAGGATAAACCCGTAAATGTTGGTGAGGAGCCAAATCGAGTGCAGATCTAGGATGAGATTTCTCAGACACGACTTGACCGACTATTTTCACAAAATGAGGTAGAAAGAAGGAATGTGGTCCCAAGACAAACATGTTAAATCGTGATACCGATTCAGGCTGCAGATCCAGGTCTCAAAGGACAGAACCAGGACCCTTGCCATCTCGGTCATCTTCTGCACTCTCCCAAGTACCTTCACCAGTCAGTCTGTGGCAGCATGCCTCTCAGCTGATCAGCTGGGGAATCGCAAGGTATCTGGCACCCTCACCAGCCAATGCTAGGTCACTGAGTACACTTCTGAGACCAAGAGGACTGCTTGCATGGCCAGGTTTGATCAGCTAGCTGCATACATCGCCATGCTTTGTTTTCTGAGGAAAAAGAACTGTTGATTCTCGTGGAAAGGAAAACAGGCTTACCACCATCACAAGACAGGGGGTACGAAGCTGACTCCTTGCTTTTCACCAGACATTTTTCATAGTGGTTTGATGCCTTGTTCATTTCATGGCACAAGAATGTCATGTACATTTGTTGTTTAGTTTTAAGATACAGTGTAAAGCAAATGAAGTTCATTCAACAAGCAAAAAAAATGATAAATCTGTTTGAAAATTAGCAAAAATAGGGGAAAATCAGCAAAACAGCACCATGAAACAGCATCTAACATTTCCATTTTTCACATAGAAATTCATCACGATTTTCAGACAGATTTGGTTTTTTTTTTAACCAAGAAAACTTTGTATAGCATGCTTGTTTGTTTGTTAGAATTATTCACTTTTATTTTTCAAACTAAGGGAAGATGTCATTTTTCCTACAAACATTATTTTTCAGTTTTATTTGTTAAACCAAGGATTGTTGCTGTTGTTTCTTTGTTTGTTTGTTTTTACTGTAGTTGTCTAGCTACTGTTCTGCATCTATCATGCCATCATCATGGACATGATTGCAATATACGCAGGCTACAATCACAACATAATGAGGATGGCACAACCGTTATGAGAAATCTTACAGCAGAGTGTCTACCACTGATCAATTTTTTTGCTGAAAAATCATCTATCACACACGGCAGATTTTCTTGTTTCATGTGTTTTCTTTTTTTCTGTTTTTTTTTTTTTTTTTTTTTCCCCTCAAGTCGATCAAAAACACACCATCTATTCTTTGGTGCAACTTGGGTTTTCTTTTTTTTTTTTTTTTTTTAAACTTCATTTAAATATGAACTGAAACACAGAAAAGACAACAGAAAAGCACATCAGAAACACTCAGGTGTAATGCTACAGGAAGATTGACTCACAAAATAATGCACACTCATATTCTGCAGTCAATGCAAAATTAATCATAAGAAACTTAAAAATTCAAAATACATTAACTGCAAGCTCAAGAAGGCAAATCTATCACAAATTGAAACATTTGTTGTTTTATCATCATCTTAACTGAAAAAAAAAGGGAAAAGGTGAAATGTATGACCAACCATAACAAAGGCCTATGAAAGGCCTTGATTTTTCTCTCAGACATCTGAGTTATTGTCACACAACAAAAGAAAAATTGCAATGTTCACAAATTACAATTGCACATGTGTGCAAAAAAAAAAAAAAAACAACAACAAAAAACCCCATAAAACTGTCCAAACAACAAGATAATGTTTTATTCACAAGTTGCGATGTTACTAACATGACATTTTATCCTGGCATGAAAATGATGTTACTTATAAGCTTGATGATGGAAACAGCATATTTTTTCAAATTGCCGCATACAGATTTTAAAACTGTAATTCTGGTACTTGACAATTTCTATGAATCTCTTTCCAGAAATATTTTGTATGACTTTTTATTATGCAAACAAAAAGAGATTCAAAAGACAGAAGGGAAAAAAAGACCTTTACATCAAAATGATAAAGCTGACAAAATGCTGCCGACAAAAGCAGCATAACAGCTTCAGGTTATGATGATGAACACATTAAAACCAACAAAAACCCTTTTAAAGATCTTTATTCCTTTTAATCTCGTTGTCTTATCAATCTCACAGAAAACTGTTTTACGAGTCAACAAAAATGATGCAGAAACATTAAAAACAGTCTTCATTTAAATACTCTAAATCACCATTAAAATGATATTTTCATTCAAAAGAATGGATAAAAGTAAGACAGAAAGGCAGATGGAATTCAACTAAAAGCATGGGCAAGGAAAAAACTTTAGGTATGAAGAAAAGATGAAACTGGATCACATACACCAGACGAAAAGAAAGAAAGACAAAAAAAGAAAGGTTGGAAGGAAGCATTCAAAGTTCAGTTAATGTTGTTTATAGCCCCAGTAGCCCACAGGAAGTGTGTATCAGGGTTGTTACATCATCGAAATCAATTCCATGCATGTCAACAACAAAAAAGAAATCTGAAAAAAAAAACAGTGAAGAAGGAAAGCCCACACACAAAACAAAGGTAGAGTGGTAGAGAAAGAGGAAGACGGAATCACAGTTTATATGTCTTATGGCATGTACATGGATCTGTTAGTTCAAAAAAGAAAAAAAAAAGACGCAAGCAGTCATGCATGTACACAAAGGCCCTCTTCACCTTTTTAGGAATGGGTTTTTGTTGTACTTTTGGTACAAACCGTCCTGCCAGCAGCTGACCATGTTGACTTTAAGAAGAAGATGAAGGTGGGAACGGTGGCACATGGGTCATGGAAGGGGAGATGGGGAGAGAACGGAGAAAGGACACAGGGGAGGGAAGAAGGGTTGGATGTGGGTGGAGTGTTACTGCCCGACTGCGTTGGGCCACGATCGTGGCTCAAACGAGAACCGTTATACCACCACTGTTAAACATCCGGGTTGATCAGTTCACGTGACTTGCTAGTATCCATTGTGCACCGGCAAGCCTTGTCGGTCAGTTATCTCGAAGTTTTTTGTCGGTTTTGACTGAAATAATGAGTAAATCAGCGACCGAGTCGAGCAGGAGTTGCGTGGAAGTGGCACGAGTGAACAATCAGTTGCCGAAGGCTGTAGTAACGAAAGCAAAGCAGGTGAGTGGATGAACTTTGATTATTTTGTTTTTTCGAGTGATGGAACATGCTGCGTGCAGTCGTTGGTTATTTTTACATTTGTTGGTCCGCCACATGAAGGAAGGGGGGACGGAAGGGGGGCAGGGTACATGGTTACTTACAGGAGTGATAGGTTTTGGCCTGATCAAACTAGAAGATCGTTTCTGGGTGATTGTAGGTGTTTTGAAAGCACTTTAGAGATCAATAAAAGTGGTGATTTGAAGAGAACAATTTATAACTTTTTTTGTTTGTTTTTTTTTTAGTTTGGAAACAGTGTGGGCGTGTCACGAGTGGGCGTGCCTCCAATGAAAGCTATAGCCCTGCCCCCTCCTTATATGCTAGTGATTCAGATTTTATTCTTATTTATGATTTTATGCATGACTTCATTTTTCATAGAATGAATAAGTAATGCTGGTCATTTTTTTTTCTTTCTGAAAATCAGACTAATTAGTGGAAACTGAGTCAAGCTCTCTGTAACATCTCTTGCACCATTATGAAACAATGAAATGAACAGAAGACTTAGGATATATGTTTCTTGTGTGATCCAGAATCTGGAAGCACTACTGCAGAGGAGAGAGATGCTGAGAGTGAAGGAGTTGAAGAAAGAGGAACTGTACTGCTGGCCATCCTACTCATGTGCGCTCTGGCTGGGAATGTTCTGGATGTGACGTGGGACTCTGCTCCAAGTGCTTTTCAACCTTCACAGAAGACCAAGGCCCTAACTTTGTTCTGTGTCTTCCAAGGACATATTCTTCTTGTTTTTCTCCCAAGTTTCAAAGTGTTTTGAGATTCAAGCAGGAAAACTGTGGTGTTTCAAACAATGTGGCTGACGTTTTGGATTACCTTTTCACCAATGTTCTGGATTACACTGTGAAGAATATCTTCAGCTGCCATCAGGGTACTGTCTTGTAATTATTTTTTTTTTCAGATTCCTCATTATCTCTAGTTTTACAAAAACATATAGTTTTTACCTATCTAGCTTCAAGACAAGCCTGCACAAACCCCATTTCCTTATATAGTGAAATTCGATTGTCCGGATGCTGAATTTAGGGTACATCATTTGAGGCACAATTCATTATACATAGCTCAAGTCAAGAGAATTATCATCTTTCCCATGTTTCCAGCACATATTTGTCTTCATTTTTTATCTCAAGTCTGAAGTGTTTAGGTAGTACAGAAGAAAAACTGTGTCTCTCCTAACATTTGACTTACTTTTCAAATAACTTTTTCAGAAATTTTGCCTGCTTATATTTTGAGGTCAGTCTCCAAGTAGGTACAACCTACAGTATTTTCAGTTTATTTCACTAGATTCTACAACATCTCTAGTTTCTAAAAATGTATAGGTTTGACTGTTGCCATGTGATATAAACAGGTGAATAAATGACAGCTGAAGCTGACCTGAAATGATGTGGAGAGAGAAAGAGAAAGTAAAATGATAAAGGATGGATGGGGATGGGAGGGTGAAGCAGTTATCACCCCTAGTCCCAGACCACGACTGTTTGATCTTGCCATAGTGCCCCTCACTTTTCCCTTTAGCACGAAAGCAATCAGCTCAAGAAGGAACAAAACAAGGTTCACAGCACTAGTCATGGAAGCCTTTTCCCTCCCCTCTATTATGTTCATTGTGGCTTTATGACCTTCTATTGTCTTTCTTTTCCTCATCTGTTCTCTTTTCTTTTTTCCCTCCTCTCCTCTCCCCATTTCTCTTCTTTGTTTTCTGAAATTCAAAAGTTTCCTCACAAATGGCCACAGAGTCGTTAACGCTGTGTTATTACTGTATTGACATGGAAATCGACACAGCACCACTGAGAAACAAAACCAGCCATCTGACTAGCTATACAATGAAGTCAATAGGTCCATCATGTCATGATGGACAAGAGGAAGCGAGCAGCAGGCTCAGCACCACGAAGACTGATGTCCCAAGCATCTTTAAGAAGATAGCCCAAGTAGAACCAATCATCTTCACTGTGGGTGGTGTACGTTTGCAGCTCCACACGAGGTTGAAAGTTGAAGCTCGGTTGGTACATAATGTAGATCACCTGACGAGAGAGAGAAAAAAAAAGAGGAATTAAACAAGATCTTTCAAAAAGAAAGGGAAAGAAAACAAGTTCTCATTACCCATCCGAAAACATAAATCAATGAACAAAAAAAAAAAAAAAAAAAGGAGAAAATGTGAACAATCTGAACAGAAAAACACAACATGTGTGCAAAGAAAAAGGAGAAAATGTGAACAATCTGAACAGAAACACAAGGTTGTGCAAAGAAAAAGGAGAAAATGTAAACAATCTGAACAGAAACACAACATTGTGCAGAAAAAAAAAAAAGAGAGAAAATGTGAACACTCTGAACAGAACACACAGGTTCTGCGAATAATCCCATACTGTATTGGAATTGTTCAGAAAAACATCTTTCTATGCTGTACTAAACCAATATACTTAGCAATGACTTTGTAAATCAGCTGCTACACATTCTGACATAGTCATTTATTCTTTTTTTTTTTTTTTTAAGCCGTGCATACTCCTTTACCCAAAACGTTTTGAACAGTTCCTCATAATGTTGTTATGTGTTTATCTTTTTTTTTTTTTTTAATCTTAAGATCATGGTAGATAGTGATTTGGTGACTTTGTCATTGTCGGATGGTGAAGCTTGTGATTTCATAGGAATGAAAATGCTTGCTTCTCTGTCTCTTCAGTAGGAATATGTAAGAATGAATTCCCGTAAAATCATTTTGGTCAATACCAATGACACAGTCAATGGAAAACTGTTTTTTTTTCAAATAGCAGCCTGCTGTATTCTACAGAGGAGCGTGAAATCCAAACAGAATATTGCCAAGTTTGGTAGAGTTTCAAGCTCTCTTTCACCAGCAGTCAGTCTCGGACGATTGGATGCCCTCGATACTGATGTGTTGCATAGACATACTTACTGGCAAATATTTTGTTGTTTTCTTTTATGATCAGTCTGAAATTTTGAAACATGAAATGCAGTTTCATTGCATGTATGTCGCACAAACACTCTGTGGGGCTCTGTGGTTTGTACACAGTACTCTGCACCACCATTTTCTGTTCAGTACCATGACCAGCAGCACATGTACAAACAGTGATCTGAAGTGCATAAATACCAAATAACTTTAAAACAAGCAAAGAGAGTTTAGGAACAAAAGCATTTGCAATGAACATCATTCCATATTCAACAAAGTTAATGATGCTCACTGTATTCTCGTTTGAAGTGACTGGCTAACAGAGTCACAGGCATTATTTTGAAGCAATAGATCCCTCTATTCGGTCTCCAAGAGATGATGGGTCATGATCTAGTTCTATCCATTGAATGGGGAACAAGAATGAACTAGTATGCAACAAGTCTTAAATAAATGTTAGCGAACCGCAAAAAAAAAAAAAAAAAAAAAAATGTGGGCAAACGAATCACAAGACAAAATATGACACATTTCGACCTCTTAGGTCTTCTTCAGGCAAGATTCAAAACAATTTGGACAACGAAAATGAGTAAGCATTCACTTATCTTCAATCACTTCAGCACAAGATAGGCGTTGAGCTCGTTCATTTTCATTGTCCTAAATTTTTTGTATCTTGCCTGAAGAAGGCCTAAGAGGTTGAAACACGTCCTGTTTTGTCTTGTGATTCATTTGTCTACGTTTTTTTTTGGGCGGTTCGCTAACATTTATTTAAGATTTGTTTAGATTTCTGCCCGCAGTTGTCTCACTTTGCAACTAGTATACAACAAGCATTTTCATTAGTTTCATATCACATAAAAGAGCCTCTGGCAACACAGCTTTTGTCGCTTTGTATTGGCAAAATTTGATTTTAAAATGCGCTTTACCTGGTAAAACAAAAAAGTACATAATCTTCTTTGCATTTTGAAGTAGCATTTTAGGACAACGGAAAATAAGGAGTGAACAAAAAATCTCAAATGTGCACCTACCCATTTTTCTAAAATCTGCAGATAACAAACAGCAGATCAGATGAAGAAAGTATGTATGTATACTAGTTAATTAATAAAGACTATGACATTGCAGTTGGATTAATCAATCAAGCTACTTTTCTTTCATGAAATGAAAACTTAAACACACATAAAATGACACAAGCATCAATATGACCAGTAAACAACAGGCATACAAACCTGTTGATCAGTACTCATTATCTTCATGTCCAGAAGCTTTCGCACTGCCCGCATGTAGTCTTGCGTGTAGATGTAAAGGATCTCAGGTCGACCCAGAAACATCGCTCCCCCAACCCAAGTTTTGTCACCGGCTACAATCTGCATTGGGGTCAAGGTTGGGTCAAAGTAGTCTGCCCACTGTAGGCCACTTTAGTAGGGTCAAATCCTGGGGGAAGGTGAAAGCGAAAGACATGCTTTTCATCCACCACAGCACGGAACAGACCCACATCCAGCCAGGCTAAATACTTGGTATGGAACATTTCCTCACGTATTACTTTGTTCACCAGTTCAAACTTGGCGTGCATCACACAGGAGTAATTTTCATGGACTGTGTTGGGGTCATGTTTAGGGTAGTTTGGCTGTGAAAACACCTCTTTGACCTCCGAGCCAGCTGGAAGGCCCACAGATCTTCCCGCCGGATCACGTGGATCTGTGTCCTCTCTGGGGGGAACTTACTGCGCAACCCCTCAAAGATCTGCCCCACCTCACTGGAGTCAGTGAAGACGATCAGAGGGTTGTCAATGCGACCAAACACAGACATCCACCGGATGTACTTTTCAGGAGTGTACTGACCAAAAGGACCCCCCTTGTTCAGTTTGCCGATGTTGAAGTAGGCAGTGACGATGGTGACTTCCGGTTTCATGGGAGTTGGTATGTTGCATCATGCGGGCATGGATCTTCTTCAGCTCTACATCTTTCACCCACAGCTGGGAACTGAACTGCCAACAGAGGGCTGCAGGATTACACATTAAACCAAATCAAAACAGTCGCAGCATGCTGCCCATTTGACAGAACACATATCTCTTGAAGTGCACTCGCATCTAACTCTTATTTCAACTGCATGGGGGTAAATGGATGAGAGAGAAAAAATTTCTTGTGTGTGTGTGTGTGTGTGTGTGTGTGTGTGTGTGTGTGTGTGTGTGTGTGTGTGTGTGTGTGTGTGCGTGTGTGTGTGTGTGTGTGTGTGTGTGTGTGTGTGTGTGTGTGTGTGTGTGTGTGTGTGTGTGTGTGTGTGTGTGTGTGTGTGTGTGTGTGTTGATAAGTGTGTGTACCCATGTCTTTGTCTTTGTGTATGTGTGCATGTATGTTCATTTGTATACAAGTGATGTCTGTACACATATTTCAATAAAGCATTTCATGATATAAAGTTGTTTTCATATAATTTTGTACTGAAATCAGAATCATCCCCCATCGCTTGGTTCTTCAATAGGATGGAATGCTAAGAATTCCCCTTCCCCCCCTGAATCCTTTGGCCACATACATACACATAATCACCCCTCAACTCTCGTTCCCCATACACACACATACCAGTACAAAGACAGAGAAAGAATGACCTCAAAAAAAAAAAAAGCAAACAACAAAAAAAAAAAAAACCACGCAAAATAAAACATCAAGATTGTTGTCCCATGAATGTTGGAGATATCCACTGGAGCAACACGGTGCGTGCCCCAGCAGGGCCATCACTTTCTCTCCTGTCATGTAACAGGTCAGCTCTGCTATGCTCTGTCCATTCTCTTATGCTGTCCAGGCAGCATTTCCTCTGTCTGCCTCTGCCACATTGGCCTTCTGAAGTGCCCTGGACAATGGCTTGGGGCCAAGATTCATGGACTGAGACATGGCTGTACCAAACCAGTTTCTGGCACTTGACTGTTGCAAGGACAGTTTCAAAGTGGGGTGGCTGGAGGTGGAAATTGAAGCAAATTTTAAAAAGAAAAGTTACTGGTTCTGCTGGACAAGGAGTCGTTCTTGCTTGCCAGTACGTATCATCACTTTCTACCTGGCCTATTTGTTCTTATGGCCGACTCAGGGGAAAAGGCCCATGACAGTGAAGAAAGACCCAGTGATCGCATGGAAAGTCATGTTGACAGCGGGGAAGATTGTAACACATGGAGGTTCTGTCATGTCAGTCCAGTGGCTGTTACATAATGGCATCTGCCAGGAAGCAATTACGTCCCTTAACATGCCCTGTGTGTCCCTGCACCCCATGTGAACACAGCGCTGGCTTCCAAGGGTGGCACAGAGGATTGCTCCCAGCTGGTTTGTTTGGCAGCTGAGGATGGTACTTCCCTGGGCCCCACCCATACCTTCAGGTGTGTATTTCTCTTGTCTGGTTTTTGGCCAACTCTGACAAAGGCCCTGTGACAGTGAGGAAAGACCCACTGAGCTGCAGGGAAAGTCCTGACAAAGGCCCTGTGACAGTGAGGAAAGACCCACTGAGCTACAGGAAAGTCCTGACAAAGGCCCTGTGACAGTGAGGAAAGACCCACTGAGCTACAGGAAAGTCCTGACAAAGGCCCTGTGACAGTGAGGAAAGACCCACTGAGCTGCAGGGAAAGTCCTGTAGCGGGAAAGACTGTCACCCAGGATTCTCTACAGAGGGCACGTAAGACCTCATGGTGAAAGCTTGGCTGTGTCTAGATAAGGTAAGATAAGGTTATGCTGCTTATAGTCCAGCTGACCACGAAGGATGACATCACGTCGAAGTCAACTCACAAGTCATTAGAAAAAAATGTTTAAAAAAAAACACAAACTCATTCACACAACCCTTTAAATGCATCTTCTAAAAACACACCAGAAATTTCTTTTAAAATCTTTCTTGCATAAAATCTTCAATCATATGAAAAATGTTGATCTCTTTCAGAATTTCAAAGATCACATCAGGTGGGACATTTCTGACCAGGTTTTCATGGAGTCTGCTGTACAGAGTTTATGTCTCTGTCACGGTCAGATATCCTGCTCCTATGTGTTTTTTTCTTTATACTGGCTTTTGCCCTCCTTCTTTCCCCATCCTCAATATAATTTGTCCTCTTTTTATCTATGTAGTGTGGCGCTTTCTTTTAGCCTGAGATTTTTCGTTCTTTTCCCCATGCATGGTATAGCTTGTTCAACCTCCTTCCTTCCTCCTGCACGTGGGTCTGGCCTCAGCCATGTTCTGCAGAGTTGGAGAGATTCAGGCAGTTCATGTGGGCCGGCTATGAACTTTGTTTACGGGAGGTGTGCCAGCGGCTTGAAACCGGGGTTTGGTCAGGGCACTTGTAAAGTCAGACCTGCTACAGTTCGGAGAGCTCTCTCTCTCCTCTGGCAGAGCCTTCCGTAGCTCAGCTTCGTTGCTGGTTAGTTCCCCTTTGCTGTGGGACTTGGGGTTTCCTGGGGCGGGACGCCATCCTTCGCTGGTCGAGTGTCCGACAGTTTCTTCATCCACAAGCTTGCTGGGCTTGTTGTTTGGTTTGTGTGCATGTTGGCCTGCACGCTGGGCATATGCCATCCATCCTGCCTTTGACTGGGAACCGTCTGAGGGGATCTGGACAGCCGGGACGGATCCAGTAACATAAACCGTGCGGTCTGCAATCCGGAAGACTGCGATCCGGTTGACCCCTTCAGTTGCAACCTCCTCAGTGACCCTGTCTTCATTTGTGGCCACTCTTCTGTGACCTTGACTTCTTTGGGCCACCCTTCAGTGACCTGGCCTTCGTTCGCGGCCACCCTTCGAGTGACCCTGTCTGTGTTGGTAGCCACTTCTTAAGTGACTGTCAGCCAGTGGTGCGTTTGGGGGCACTCTTCAAGACTCTGCCTGGGTACTTCCAGGAACCACTACAGCCAGGCATAAAGACTACTTGACGCTCCGAAAGATAAGTGGTGGACAGATTCTGTTGTGTCATGTGAGTGTGAGGGTACATGTCAGCGTGTCATTTTCTTCTTTTCACTTACATTGATTTGTAGTTTTTTGTTTTTTTTAATCTGAGATTAGGCCCTGTTCTTTTGATTTATTATTTTGTTCCTTTTCTTCTTTTCTCTCACCTCATTTATAGTAGTTGGTTAGGAAGGGAGATAGTGGGCATACCCTGGGAGTTTGGGTTTTTCATTTGTTTTGTCCCTCAGATTAGCTAGCCTCTTGTAATCCAGTCTTCTTCTTTACCCCACTTTCTGTTATTCTGTCTTTCCCCTTCTTCTGTACTTATCCCATCCCCACTTACAGTGTGAGTGTGTGAAGCGATTGTTTTGTGTAATAACTATTATCTGTGTGTGTATGCCCTGGTTCTTGTGCTTTCCGGTGAGTGTGGTACGAGTGCCTGACTCTACTCTCCCTGTGGTTCGAACAGTCAGGACATCCTGTCCTGACAGTCTCACAAAATGCAAGTCCCAACACTCTAAAAGAATAAGTTTCGCTGTGAGTGGTAAATATTATGGAATGCACCATACAGCTTCTTCACCTTTTAAAAAATATGAATGGGTGTAAAAGGAGTGGCCTGTGTGCAAAAAGTACACAACTGTTTCTTCTTTTTAAGGCCACCCCTGGAACACACGGTAAAAACTTTGAGGTTTGGACAGATTTTGAGTGGTTTGTTATCCGTCTGCGAGTTCCATTTTTCTTGCCAGAGGTCTTTGACGTAAGCTGGGGGCTTTGGATTTCATATCAGTGTAAGGGATAGCCAGTCTGGCTGTGTCTGGACTTGTGCTGTCTTCACCTGTCAAAGGAACAGCAGTGAGTGAGGTTGTGGATGCACACAGCAAGTTGCTTGATGGTGGCATTTGTTGCTGGTGGGCTCTGCAGTCATGAAATAAAGTCTAGTATGTGTCATGGAGCAACTATGTCCCTTGTCCTCTTATTGGGATGCCTTGTACATGCCTGCACCCTGTGTGAACACTGAACTGATTTCTAAGGGTAATGCAGGATTACATTACAAACAAAAAAAAAAAAAAAAAAAAAAAAGTTAGAAAGTCAAAGCAAAAGTCAAGACTAAACAGTGATACCTGTGATTGTCGCTGGTTCCAGACACATCTTTCTCCATTCTCTTAGCTGCATCTGCACAAAGCATCATGAAAACCACGTGAATGTATAAATCATATATGCATATATGTTGTACATGTAAGTGCATGTAAACAAAGGCTCCAGGTATGTATATAAGTATCCATACATGAAAGCACACAGTCATGTAAGTGTGCATGTCCATACACCTGGTTCTCATTATATCTCTCTCTGATCGCACGCAAACTTTTTCAGTGACAGGTGTTAAATCTCCAGCAAGAGCACTTCAGTTTGATGTTCCTCAGAGATCTGTTCTGGGACTGTTTTTGTTTGTGCTATACACCCAGCCTCTCTCACCATTATCAGCCACACACTCTCTCCTTCACCATAGCTTTTCAGATGACAACCAGCTGTATATCTCTGCCCATCTCGGTCAGCTTCATGAAATAATCTCCTCTTCTCAAGAATGCATTACCGATGTTAAATCATGTGGGGGATGCACATTAACGAACTACAACTCAAAAAAAACAAAACTCAACTAATCCTCATTGCCAAAAACACACTATCAGAACTCATTCTCTCCCTTGTTTTATAAATGTTGATGGAAACGAGATAAATCTATCAGTGTCTGTTTGTAACCTCGGCGTTACACTCGACCAAACCCTTTCTTTCAAACAACATATCTCTAATGTGTGCAAGTCCTGCTACCTTGAACTTCGTAGAATTAGCTCAGTTCACTGCCTTCTCACTCAAAATGCCCTGAAGACTCTAATCTGCTTTTTTGTTCTGTCTCGACTTGACTGTTGCAACTCCCTCCATGCTGGTTGTCCCTCAGGGCTCATCTCTAAACTTCAAAAAGTTCAGATCACTGCCGCCCGTCTGATCTCCAGCTCCTCTAGATCTGATCACATATCACCAATTCTGTCATCCCTACACTGGCTCCCAATTCAGTCTCGCATTGACTTTAAAGTTCTCTCCTGGTTTTCAAATCACTGAATAATCTGGCTCCCTCCTACCTCTCTGACCTCCTTCATCTCTATGTTCCGTCTCTCACAACTTATGCTCATCCACCGATTCTCGTCTGCTTCAGCTTCCCTCTACTCGCCTGAAAACTTCAGGCCAACGATCTTTCTCTTACCTGGCACCTGCTCTGTGGAATGGTCTGCCTTCTTCTCTGCGTAATACGGACTCTTTAAAGACTTTTAAAACCTCCCTAAAGACACATCTTTTCCCTGGACTGATTAACGATATCCACTTACCTCTGTGCACGAGTCTGCTTATTTTGATGCACTTGTGTGTCTTTCTGCATGTGTGTGTGGGTTGTGTTGTGTGTGTGTGTGTGTGTGTGTGTGTGTGTGTGTGTGTGTGTGTGTGTGTGTGTGTGTGTGTGTGTGTGTGTGTGTGTGTGTGTATATGTGTGTGTGTACTTTGAGTTAGAATGTTTCTGTAATATGCGCTTTGGGCTCTCGCGAGGTAAAGTGCTCTATAAACATCCTTTTTATGTTACATTACATTACCTAAAGATACTAAGAGAATACAAATGCATATTGTATACTTTACATGATGGTTGGCAGGCACTCTGAGCTAATTTACATGATGGTAAAGCACCTAGCAAATGCCATTCATTATAATTAAACAACAGTAAATCAACACAAAATCAAGACAAAACAAACAACAATAACCCATACTGACTTATGAAGTTACCACTATCTGTATCACACATACACCGTTATCTGATCATAGTGATTGTCTGTTTATGCTTACTTTTACATTATATCACTGTACCAACCCATACACCACAGTCTGAGTCATACCATATGATGACTGATGAGGACAGTCAGGAACAGCAAAGATAATGCTACGCTGGTTTGGGGTTCTATGACGGGGCTATTCTCTCTGTTTCCAGTATTACATTACTATCCAATGACTGGTCTTTTTGGGGGCTGTGACAGACCCTGAGCAGGCAGGGATTTCCACAAAGCCCTGTTCTCAGAAATAGTAGTATAATCTTCTAGATCATCTGTCCAGCACTTTTATCTGTGGCCGGAAACTCTTCCCTCCATCGTACCCAGAAGTTATGCATCGTACCCAGTGGTTATGGTCTGGTCTGGACACAGAATCATGGTGAGGTACACGCCCCTACAGGCAAGCTTACTACACGTGGTAACTGCGAGGTGAGGTTTATGTCTGCCTTCAGCATTCTCCTGGAACGCATCATGACAGATGCACTGGAAGGTTATCTCAGCATGGCCAGCGCTGGAGGATGAATTATCTTTCACCTTCGACTTGCAGATGACATTAATGAGGTGGCAGGTAGTGAGCTAGAATCTGCCAAGAATTTTCAAAAACTGGATGAAACGTCAACAATATGTGGCACGGAAATCTTTGCTGAGAAGACCAACTCCATGGTCAGCCACACCATCATCATCGATACAGATATAACTGTCCATGGACAGAAGCTAGAAACTGTTCAACGGTCCATTTACCTGTGACTCCTCCTTAGCAAGGAGCGACTCAAACCAGAATTCTCACAACAGCAGCAAAGACATATCAGCACTGTCCAAACTAAAACCTGTATGGAAGGACAACATCTTTTCCATGAACAATAACAGCATTTCCTGCATGTTACTGGTCTATATTCCTCTGTCTCTCTGCATATACGCCAGACAGGGACCCTCACAGCGGATATGTTCACTTTCATCATCTTTGCAACCCAGCTGACTGAAAGAGGCCATGTCAGGGCTATGTAGAGAACAGAATCAAAGCCTTGGGAATAAAGGGTTACTTCAAAATAAACATCAGATAAACTGATCATATAACCATTGAACACAAGCGCACCTCACCACCAAGCAGCACACCGGACCAAATACAGATCTATTGATGGCAGGTAAGAAAGGAAGACTATGCTGGTACAGCTATACAACAAGATCCAGTGGTCTTGCTCAGATAATCCTTCAAAGAACTGTTAGGCATGGAGGCAATGGGGAAGACAGAACAAAAAAGATGGATTGAAGACATTGCAAAGTGAACAGGGAACATGTCTGCAGAAGCACAAGCCCTGGCATATAACTGACAGAACTGGAGGAACCTGGTGAACTGTTCTTTACTGTGGTGCCCCAACGACTCCCCGCACAGTTAAGAGAGAAGGAGTTTATGCAAAAATTAAATAACAGTTTCAACCAGACTTGGAGGAGAGACGGGAATGATGCCCAAAGAGAAACCCACTACAGCTCGGCCGATGTCTGTGCTCTCCCTACCACAGTATCCTTTCAGTTGAACTAGTGGGATTAGAAACTGAGACATATTCGCATTCACACACACCTAAAAAACTCTCTCTTTCTCTCTCCATTCCTTGACAAGGAAGTCTGAGAACACAACACTTACAGTAGGTGCAGAAGAGGAAGTAAGCAAGGCCAACAAAGACCGCAAGGAAAACCAAACGGCTCTGGGCCTTCTGTCCGGCATCCATTGTGGTTCCGATCTTTTCTACCTGCAATTCAGTGGCAATCCAGTTTTACGTAATGTGTCACATTTGGTGATGGGATACAAGTTTTCTTCTGCTGTCACTTACTTCCAATAAAGGAAAAAGTAATTTGCAAAAAAAAAGTCCAATATTTATCTTGCAAAATAAGTCATATAAAATCTATTGATACAATCCATACCTGGTCTGACATATCAAATATTTAGGAAGATAAAGTGTTGAAGCCAGACAACACCTATGAATTAGTTGCAATATTTCGTTTTATTTATAAAACCTTTCTCAAGCAACACTGGCCAACTGACAAAAAAAAAAAAAAAATTACACACACACACACACACACTCATACACACATACTCACACACACGCTCACACACATACTAACAGAACGAAAGAATAAGAGGCAGATGGAGAAACAAGTGCGAGACAGACAGACTTTACAAATGGTCTGATGTGCAAAATGCAGATGGACACACATCTGAACAGATCAAAACAAACTTTTGCAAATGACATATACAACTGTTTCTGAACCTTGCTTCATTGTGTACACATTTCACTTCACACACACAATTCTGACACCATTAAATCAACCCTTACCAGATGTTACAAGGGAAATTGTACCCAGCATGGGTTGTGCCTCACCATATGTTGGATAAACATGCCACAAATCATTCCATCTCTGGCTTCAGATATGTTGCCAGACCATATGTTGCTAGGCAGTCTGTGACTTGTGAGTTTATCATTACCACTAGTGTGTGTGTGTGTGTGTGTGTGTGTGTGTGTGTGTGTGTGTGTGTGTGTGTGTGTGTGTGAGAGAGAGAGAGAGAGAGAGAGAGAGAGAGAGAGTGTGTGTGTGTGTGTGTGTGTGTGTGTGTGTGTGTGTGTGTGTGTGTGTGTGTGTGTGTGAGTGCGTGCCTGCGTGCTGCGTGCGTGCGTGTGTGTGTGTGAGATGTAGTGACAATGGGATTTGTTAGTTAATTGCATCTGAATACACTTGTCTGGGTTTGTTTTTGATCAAAAGTAGCTTCCAGGTACTTGCGTAATTCTTCTTAACTTGAATGTGAAGTAAACTATCACAAAACATTCCATGGATAGATTTAAGTGTAACAAATGCAGTAAGGGTGAGGGTGTGTAAGAGAGAATATGTGTGTCTGAGTGGGGAACATGCATTTGGGTGTATGCATGTGTGGGCATGCGTGCATGCATGCACATGTAAGAGTGTGCATGTGAATAAGTATACAGTCTGTGTATGTGCGTGGATGTGCATGCATGCATGCAGGCGTGTGTGTGTGTGTGAGTGAGTTTTGCACATGCACACACGCACACACACACACACACACACACACACACACACACACACACACACACACACACACACACACGCACACAATGTTTTCTTTAAGGATGCTCTGACTGAGCCGTAAAAGAAATGTTCTGAATCATCCACTTCAGATCTGCAAATGGAGCATTTAATGTTCCCCCACCTTCATTTTATGTCATGAAATATTTGTTTAGTATATGTTTTGAACACTTTTCCATTGCCAATCTCCTTAAAACAAACACACACACAAATAATTCTCTCTCACAGCAACATGTGCCATTAACCATATACCTTTCCTACTTCAAAGTTTTTTTTTTTAATGTCTTCATTTATGCTTTCTTTGCCTGTTCATATTTTCCTAAAAACTTTTTTTTTTTTTTTTTTTTAATAAACTAGTAATCAAAAAGATCCTGTGTCCATCCTTCTTGACAAGGGTTTTAACATATCACGGTTTTCAAGGTCACAGGTATAGATTTTACCAGAGCCTTGTACTAAACAGAAATACATTGGCTCCATTTTGTAATACCTTTCCCTGAATTTCTTACTCCTCAACAGTCTGTTTTTTGTTTGTTTGTTTTTTTTTGTTTTTTCTTGCCAACCTCTGCGCCACTTCAGAGGCATGCACCCATGCCGCTCATCCAACACTTCATCCACAGCCACAGCCCGGTTGGCCCCACCACAGCCCCGGCACCGGCAATCCACAGGGAGCAGTCAATGTCAAGTCGTCAAGAGGCAATCCACCGGAGGAGACACTGCACAGCCGCCAAGTCACTTCGGTGGTGTTCAGTGGCACCTGTTCTGATTAACATACGCAGGACACCACCTTTTAAGCCCCCTACTGATGACAATGATTGCTTAGTCACAGGAGCCGGCGTGAGTGAGCTCTCCCTACGGAGGGCGCCACCATATCCGCTCAGCGACAGCCCCCATGGACCTGCAATACCGGTGACCCTGACAGAACCAAACCAAGGCCACAGACGTGGAGAGGACATTGAAACTGAGGTCACCATGAGAGCAGGGCATGAAGAGCCACAGAATTTGAGACATCTTTTTTTTTTTAATGCTGATTGATGAGAATGAGGATGATTAAGATGATGCTACAGATTTCCATTTCGGTCTGAGACTACATGACAGGGGCTGTTCTCTACACTTCCTTTCATAATATATCCCGGCGTCAACCAGGCCAGAGAGATACAAACACCTGCAGTGTTAGTCAGAAGTTTGAGCAACACTCTCAGAAACGCATCCATTAAGTGGATGAAACTTGACTGTGCGGTCCCAGTCTTCCCTACTGAGTCCGCAGCAAACTCAATTCTGGGTAGGAGCCATTCGGGGCAGAAAAATCCCACATGACTCTGATGGGCATCGAACCCGCAACCTCCCAGCTGGGAGTCCATGATGCTAACCACTTCGCCACGGTGGCTGGTAGTATTTATTCTATTTCATTATATCCCTGGGGCTGGAATAGCCCAGTTGGTAGAGCGCTGGACTCGTGATCCTGGGGTTGCGGGTTTGAATCTCTGCCAGGCTTTTTCAGTACAGAAGGATTTTTCCATCAGAGTTAACACTGGTTCTGACTCCATTTCACATACAGTCCGTCGAATGAGACTATAAACCGAGGTTCCATGTGTGAACGCACCCACAACATCTTGCCCACACGTCAAATCCCATCACCAACTTTCGGAAGAGAAGGCCAGTTTGGCCGTTGGTGTGGATGACAAGTTGCGCATAGCATGCACCCTTCCCCTAAGTTGGAGTATGGCTGCCTTAATGGCAGGATAAAAAAAATGGTCATACACACAGAACTCCACTCCCTTTGTTGGGTAGATGGGATTGATACTTGCCTGTCTACAGAAGGAGTGTCCACAGGAGTATCAGCCAGTGTACGCAGAAAGAAAGAAATTATATCCCTGATTTATTCTATTCTTGCTCATTTATATTTAACCAGTGAATCATTCCATGGTAATTGTATGTGAAAGTTTTGTCAAGATATGTCACAATCCCTGCATAACTATGCAGAGCATAACAACATTTTGATGTAGCCTTGCTTACGTCAATCGGCCTGACACAGCCTTAAGCCAAGGCGGACACTTTATATCTAAAGCCCCCTCATTGCTCGCTAGTTTATGCAAATGTTATATGGGGATGTAATTCCAATTACCTTTTTTTTTTTTTTTTTTTTTTTTTTTTTTGCTGTAAACAGTTGTCATGTCAACAATAGATTAAAAAAAAAAAAAAAAAACACCTTTCTTGCATCCTGAAAATGTATTGACCATCTTCATTCTTCCTCCGCTAATATCTGATTCAATTATTCCATTTTTTATTTCTTAATCAGTTTTCTTCTACTTCATTCATTGCATCTTCTTTCTGACCAATGTTCCTCTATATTTCTTGCAGCTCCATTACTTTTTAACAGAATCCATAGCATGTTTACTTTTTCATTTCTGTTTATGTGAATGGCAGATTGCTTTCCTGCCTATGTATCCATTATCTCATTGCTTTAGACCAAAAAAAAAAAATGTTTAAGTACTGAGCAGTAAACATTAAGACGCCTTGACCTAAGGGTCTTCTTCAGGCAGCTTGACAACAAACAAACAACAGAAATAAACATGCAGTGAGAGAGAAAAACAAGTGTGGGTGTATGGTTTCTCAGTTACTGTGAAATGATCTGAGGG
>JADBJO010002444.1:160000-182500 GCA_016801955.1 Conus betulinus
AAGGTGGCTAAGTTTGTTTTTTTTACGGTGCAACGACAACCATCTATAGAAATAGGAAGAAAAAAAAAGAGGAACTCAAGTTTTCCTGATTCCTTACGCCACTTCTACTTGGAGTTTATCATGGCTAAAAGAAAAAAAAAAATCCACGTAATACTGCATTGCATTATAGTATTTATACAAACACTTTCATGTAAGCTTCAGTATCCAGCTTTGTGGTTAAAAAAATGTGTAGCTTTCGAATCAGGCCAGTAAGAAATCCACCTTGTTGATCTAGCAACTGATAGACAGAATACAAAAAGGTTATGACAACAATATGTGCAAGACAACATTTGATTCATAATGGGTAGACATTAGATTCTGACTTTCAAATATTCCATTCTGACATAAAGAAAATTTACCTGATCACTGGGTAATGGCACAAAGCATGCAAAGGGAGGCAATCACACCCTTCCCCCTCACACATATGGCATTGTCTGTACATGTATCATAATTCTGGCTGAGTGTACTATAATCAGATACAACAGTCAAACGATTTTGGTGGTCTCCTGGCTGGATATTCTGCTGGAGATCATCAGCAAGAGTGGCATGAGACCAGACACAGTAGTCCACTCTCAGTCAACCAAGCAGCTGATCATGATCAAGCTCACGGTGCCATATGAGAACAGTATGGAGGCAGCTCAAATCTACAAGAATGAAAAGTATGCTGATCTGGCAAACAGCCTGAGGAAGGAAGGCTATCAGGTCAAAGTCTTCACAGCAGAAATTGGAGCTAAGGGGTTTGTAGGAACGTCTGCATACAGCCTCATGAAACAGCTCTCAGTTGCAGGGAGGGGAAAAAAAACAGAGCCCTGAAAGCTATGGCAGAAGCAGCAGAGAGGTGTTCAAGCTGGATCTGGTCAAGGAGGAACAAAAGTGAACTTCATAAGGCTTAAATTTCCTACAAATATCAGGTGTCCCAGTGGCTCAGTGGTTAGTGCGTGAGTCATTAAGTGAAAATGAGCATGTCCAGAAGGGCATGGGTTCGAATCCCAGCCATGGCTCGTCCCGAGATGGAAAAAAAAAAAGGGGGGCAGCAGAGGGACATCCGGAGTCATGAAACCGGGTGAGGCCCAACCCCCCTAGAGTGTCAGGAGTTAAGGGCCGAAACACTTGCTTGAAGGGGGCTTCTCTTCTGAGGACTCTCTGCTGCCACGCTCTCCACGAGTTTCTTTCTACCATGCACAAACCATGAGAAAGCAAAGTCTGCATGTGTACTAATGCATACTGTCACTTGAAAAAACCTCAGAAACTGCAAATATCAACAGGCAGTTCTACTAATTACTTGGATATATCCTGATTTAATGCATTAAAAACAAGGATACAAAGATACTTCAACAAAGACCATAACAAAATAAAGAGTAATGTTGTGTGTGCGCGAGTCCATGCTTATGTGCATGTGCATCTGTATGTGTGTGTGTGTGTGTGTGTGTGTGCTGTACACTTGCATGTGTGTGTGTGTGTGTGTGTGTGTGTGAGAATGTGCATGTGCATGTGGATATACTTGCATGTATGCATGTGTATATGTGTGTCTCATCAACCCAAGGTTAATCAGTCAAAAAACTGGTTTCAGTCAGTCAGCATGTAGATTCTATCATATGCTCTAAAGATATGAGGATAACCAGGACATTACAGCAATTAATATGTGAGAAGATATACAGAGAGAGAGAGAGAGAGAGAGAGAGAGAGAGAGAGAGAGAGACAGAGAGAGAGAGAGAGAGAGAGAGAGAGAAAGTGTCAGAGACGGAGAGAGAGATTTATTATCACACTAAACTGTCTAAGAGCAAAGGAAAGATTTTCTTTTCCCTTCATCTCCCCTCCCAATATCCCACCCCTTCCCTCCACCACACTGTCTGCCCCTCCTCCCCCCCCCCCCCCCCCCCCCCCCCCCCCCTCCCCCATCTGTACTGAACAAGAGCATCAAAAACATCAAAACAAGGTTGACAAGTTTAAAATGCTTGTTAAACAAACAACTACAGAAAACTTTTCAACTGACATTTAGTGCTCCATTTTGTACTTAAAGTTTAAAGCACACATGAATGGGTCTAAGGTTGTAGGAAGAGAGAAATGAAATCCTGCTGAAACAACAGACAAGCTATTTGTTCCACGTGAAAGTAAAAAAAAGTCAAATCATCTTAACCGACTCAAATTTATGTGGCAGACATCAGTCAGCAAGCCACATCTCCAGCCGATGCAGGCAGAGTGTGCACAGCCTGTGGAAGTAGGTTGAATGGGGAGGAATGTTGATGATGGATGGGCAGACAGCACATCATGACAGGCAGTCACAGGGCCTGGGAAGGGGAGGGGGTTGTGTGGGCCAGCTCAAGCCTCTAGGCAAACTACCTGCAAATGGTAAAAAAGACCATCCCTACTTCCATGGACACATTTTAAATTGCCTCCCTTCAAATACTTTGGTGTCACCATCCCAAGATGATCTCAGATCTGATACGTGACCTTCCACCACAAAATGAGTCACTTGTCATAGTTAAGCGTTTTCTAAGATATGCAATATTTGCTAAAAAGTTGTTTTTTTTTTTTTTTCTGTTCTTTTCAATGGTGAAAAACCATTTTTAGATTGGGCTTTTAGTTTTCAAGATACAATGTTTTGAAGATGGTAACCCTCTGAGAAACGCTTTTGAGAAAATGAACAGAAACAGATGCACACATTCAGCATAATATTAACGTATTAGCTGTTTTAAAATAACATTTTTATACAGAAAGTGGTCAAATATAAACAATTCACTTAGTGTATCTTGTGCAGGAAAACTTATAGTATCAGCTAGGGTCAAAATATCAAAATCGACTCTTGATACCCCTACTGCCTATTTTGGCTGCTAACTGAAAACCTTGAGAGATGACAAGTGACTCATTTCGTGGTAGAAGGTCACATATTGGGAATCCGCATCAACAATATTGTGAACGAAGGTAACTTTGAGTTTTATGTGAGGTAAACACTGAAAATAGGCTGCTGGTCTCTCCTGACAGACAGCCAAAAGGGAAGTACTGTTTTGTTCATGTTTGTTTGCAACTTGTCACGTCTGATGAAGACTTTGTGTTGAACACTCACTTGTATGTTTTGTACAGTCTATGAAATTTGCATTACTTTACATTTTGTTTTGTGCATTTACTTGTATTTTGAGTTCATGAGAGGTAAGTTAAGAACTGAGAATAAGAACATGAAGGAAACTGCATACAAAAACTTTGTTCTACCAATTCTTGTGTATGCATCCACTATACTGTACCTATGTGAACTACAACTCTGAGAAAGACCACACAGAGTGCCAACAAGATGGTAAATTACATCTACAAGCTGACATTTTAGGTATTTTTTAGTTATCTTCATCATTTTCTGATAGTTTGAGTCATCTTCAACATGGACTCCTTCACATGGTCTTTGGAATGTTTCACTGATTTTAGCGCATGGATGTAGCAGGCACTTTGATCCAATACAATAATTCCGCAGCATTTCACTGAATTAACATCTATCTATAAGCAACACAGGAATGAACATTAAAAAAAAAGGGTGGGTTGTCAAAATTTTACTAATTCTTTATATTTCATGTATGCCAAGAAAATGCAGTCTTAAGGATTAAGATAAGATATTGTGTGACATGGTAAGTACTGAACAAGTTAAAAGCTTCAGACAAACTATGAAAAAAAAAATCCTGCTTTACTTTAATATCAAAGCAAAATAATAAAAAAAAAAACAAAACCAAAAAAACTATAGTTTAGCAATAATTACCATCACTGTTTAACAAAACACAAGATAACATACATGGTACCCAGTCTGTTTTTAAATCATCAATAAAATGTCATTACAGCTGTAACTAAGAAACACTCTTTTCACTCAGTCTACCCTAATCTTGAGTAACAGGTCTCAACAAGACTTTAAACATAATAACAATACATTACAATTGTCTGTACCTGTAATGCTGTCACAGTAATCTAGATTTTGTTCATGAGATTTAAACATGAATGTTAAAAAAAGGTAAGTTACATTCTTCCAAAACTACATGAACACAACTAGTCAAAAATTTATAAAGAAAGGGGTTAGTTACCGCCACAAATACAGATACAGACAAACAGATTACAGGACAAAACACAATACATTTCAACCTCTTGGGTCTTCTCAGGAAAAAAAACAAAGAACAATTAGGACAGTGAAAATGAAGAATGAGAAACCACTTATCTTCTCATAATTTGGCGCAACATGGCTGTTGGACTGTTAACCTGCTGTTATGTCTTATCCCTGAATAATGTGTGTGCATGTGTGTGTGTGTGTGTGTGTGTGTGTGTGTCTGTGTGTGTCTGTGTCTGTGTGTGTGAGCGTGTGCATGTGCTAGTGTGTCTTGGGTGTTTGTATGTGCAGGAGAGAGGGGGGAGAGTGTGGGGGAAACAACGTAGAGAAAGTGTGTAGGGGATGATTATGTTTCTCTGCATGTATTATTCTATGTTTTCAAATGTATTTTGGTCTTATGATGTTACACTTCACATGCCTTAATCTTCTGCATTTCTTTTCTTCTTTCCATTCTTAAACGTTTGTCGTTCATATTTGTAATGGCACCTGGAGCCTCACAAGTGACAGGCATCACAATGAATCAAATTATTATTGTTATTATAGTACTAAAAGCCCACTCCAATGTAAAAGGATGTCACTTCATCATAATCACTCTCTACATTGATTTCTTTTTTCTTTTAAAAATCACCTATGCTCTTGTTCTGACCTACCATTTTAGTTTGCCATGCTATGTAACATTTTATTTATTAATTCTGGGTTAGAGGGAAATATTCAAAATCATCATCATTTGGATTTTATGCATAGTTTATGTGTTATATTATTTTCATTTTGAGTGAATCTGTTGTGTGCTCATATGGTAGAGGTGTGAATGTAGATCTCCATGTATGCATGCATGCCAGTATGGCATGTTCTATGTTTGGGTGTGGAGGGAGAAGGGAGACATAATAAATTATTGAATAAAATTTGACGGTTTTTTCACAACTGGGCTTGCACTGAAGGTTACTGTTTTGGGACAAACAACTCAAAACCTGCTAGTAGTGAATATATTAAAAATGTCTACATAACTTTCCTTTGGAACACATATCTCATACTTTGGAAATAAAAGTGATCACTCAGTGCCCAGCCCTGAAGCTGAGTTCCTCTGACGTAATGACTGGATCAATCGTCACGATCGTGCCTCCCGTATTATTACCGATCTGTCAGTATCTGTGGCGGTCACAGATTATTTCAGTCAAACGAGAGCGAGTCTGCTTCCACAGTCGATGTTGTTACCTCCCGTTTCGGCGTTTGTTTCTCCATGCATTGAAAAAAAAAATCAGTAAAACAAACATCTGCAAAGTACTTACCTTCAATACCACCGTCGTCACGAAAGTGACCCCCGTCTGATTAACAACGATCTCTCACGGTCACAATTGTGACAGTCATTCATGACCGATTGAGTGAGGGTCTCTCTCTTTGACACCTTCAAGTCTCTCAGTTTATGCCTTCGCTGTCGACGTGTTACAAGCAGTTTGTTTCTCGACGTATTTAGAAATACTTGAAATACTCACATTATAATTGTCTTCATTACTAAAGTCTCTGGGCTCAAAAGCATTCCACCATGATCCTACAATCTATAGCGGAATGCTCGTCTGCCTTTCGTCTCCAGCATTTCGTCCACATGCGTATGGTTTTACAGTTACGTCCCTTGTTTCCTCTTAGGAACTCGCTTGCCTGCACGTAAACTACACACCGTAGCACATTCTTGAAGTCAACGTTGCGCTAAAGAAACCACACGAAGAGCTTGACCGCGGAAGTCTTGACAGAAGAAGCCACAAACATCTAGGCCCCATATTTGAGACACCAATCAAGGTCCTTGTAGAAGATCTTCGTGTAAGGGGCATCCAAGTCAACATTCAGTGTCAAAACTCCTGTACTTAAAATGAATGAGCTCCGGTGTGTTTCACACACACACACACACACACACACACACACACACACACACACACGTACGCACGCACTAACACTAACACTACCCAGGACGGAAACGTGCCACAATATGTGCGGCTGCTAACGGACGCAAATGCTTTTCGATTCCCAGCCAGCTGATCTGGGATTCTAATACAGCCCCCAGACACGGCGTAGTCCAGTGTCCAGGCTCACATTGAAGCTGCTGTACTCGACGTGTGTGGTGGGGGGGCGTCAGCTCACCCCATCCCTACCCCTCATTGCAAGATGAGGGCAACCCTGGACTCCAAGGCTGACAGTGAGGGCGCAGCTTCTGGGTCTGCATGTAGGCTGTAACATTCTGGAAAAGCTCTGAAGAAGAAGAAGCTCTTTTGCCTGTTTATGATCCTTTGCTGATGGATTATTGCAGGACAACAGAAGGGACTACAGGGTGCTGCGTCTCTGGTGACTGAAGTGGGGAGATGGTTGGAACTGATGGATGTCAACCATACATTTGTAGAAGGCAGTCAGCCTTGCTGTTTTGCTCCTTGAAGCTAAGATAGGTCAGTTCAGCATCTGAAGCATCTACTCCAAAATGAACTCTGGTGAAGTCGGTGGGACTACCAGTGAGATGCTTAGCATAACACCTTTTACTACTACTACTACTTTTCGAGGGGTTTTTATATCTTTCACTTGCTAGAGATCCCTCACCGGACTTGCACCCTCCATAACAGGGTGCACCAGGGCCTTGTGGACTGTTTCAGGGACTGACTGGAAACATTGATGTTCCTCCTTATCAAGTCCAGGGGTTTTGTTTGCCTTGTTGATGAGACTCTCATCGAGGGGTCCCCACCTCAGATGCTGAGGCTGACACTATGGTACCTGACCTGATCCTTGGCTTGGACCTGGTAGCCATGTAGTGAGGAAGTTTGCTAGGCTGTTAAGCGATGCCACGCCATGTGGACAACTGAATATTTCTGGAAGTGGAATAGTATTTTCTATTGTTGCTCCCAGGCGGCAAGCCAGTTCAGATCCTTCTTTAGGTCATCCTGGTGTGTTGGGGAGAATATCTCTATCGTATGCTATATCATTGGCAAAGTGCCTACCTGTAGATGTCAATCCTTTCAGCTAGTAATAATGCATATCAAGAAGACCACATTTCTCAGAGCAGAACCCTGGGGAACACCTAACTAAACTGGAGTAAACTCTTGTCTTGTTCCATTTACAATAGCTGACTGCTTTCTCTCGCTCAGGACATTTTCTATCCAGATACTGAGCTTGCTGCAAATGCCATGATGGTAGATCTTGTCTGTAGGCTGTGACTAGCCTTGTCAAAAGTCTTCGAAAAATCCAAAATGAGCAACTCTTTCGATACACAAATCCCAGTGGCTGGGTCTCACATGAGTGATCTCCACTGAACCCATGTTGCTGTGGGCAAATGATACTGTGCTGCTTGCAGTAGTGATGATTGTAGTCACCAGGATATGTTCAAAACTTTGCAAAGAACACATGTTAAGGAGATAAGGTGATAGTTCTCAGCCTTGTAGTATTCTCCCTTCTTGAACAGCAGGGTAACATAGGCAGTCTTCCACTGAGAGGGCATAACAGCAATACTGGGTCAGGACTGATAGGGTAAGGTGAGTGACAGGGCCTGGCAATCTTTCTCAAGACATGTGGGGGTATCCCCTATGGGCCACAGGCCTTAATAGGATTGAGACTATGAAGCATCCTCCAGACTCCACACACTTGGATGCTGACCTCCATGCAGAGCAAGTGGTTACGGCTGGGAGGAGGCATAGGGCAGTCTAGATGCAAAGCCTTCAGTTGAAAAGTTTGTCCTTTTTAAATTGAAAGCCGATTTGAATTGCTTTTTTCAGGATCTCTGCTTTCCCTGATCACCAGTGACCATTTTCCCATCAGCTTTCAGGAACAAGACTCCAGTGTTTTCACATCGGCTCAGCTTGCTAAAGGACCAGAGTTGTTTGGGTAATTGGGCAGCTTAACAAAATGTTCTGTGATCAGGCTCCCAGTACTGCCTGTGAATACAGATCTATCTATCCATTTGTGGATCATGTTCCTCTTTCTAATCAGTGTTAGCATCTCATAGTCAGTCTGGGGTGGCTTTTTTTCATCTCTGCCTAGCTTCAAGGATTGTGTCTGAGAGTTCCTGAATAAAAATGCGTAGACTGCTCCAGTCAGCCTTCTGTGTAGAATGGCACAGGTTGTTGTTTGTTTAAAGAAACAAGCTGTGTGGATCTGGAATTCAGTGTAGATGTGTGACTGAGAGTGGTTTTGTACTTTTGCTTGGAGTTCATTTTTTTAACAGAAAATGTTTTCTTCTGTTGCTGGTTGATACCTTGTTTCCAGTACATCTCTATTTTGCTTGTAAGATTTGCGTTGAAAAGAAATCAAGGGAGTAAGTGAAATAAATATGCTAAATTGTACCAAAAAGAAATCATATTGAACTGAATGCGAAGTCCAACTCAAACTCCTTTCTATCAGTGAACTGACAGAATCAGCCCAGTAAAAAAAAACATATGAAACCCTTACCACACGAATATAATGAAGGCTCTCACTCCCCCTCCCCCCCCCCGAACATGAACTCACTACACAGTTTGTTCTAGTTACTTCCCCTGAATGCTCTTTTTTTTTTTTTTTTACCAAATCTTACAGGAAAAAAATAGAAACTCACTGAAAACAGTGGATCCATCAGCAACAGTAGAAGACATTTTCTGTTAAAGAAATAAGCTCCAAGTAAATGTACAAAATCACTCTCTGCCACATAGACTATTTCATGATCAGAGAGAATGGGAACTGCTTTAGGATGGGGAAACTGGTTGGGCTGATTGGTGACAATAAGGTTGAGAGTATTTTCCCCTCTTGGTGACATGTCAGTAAGCCTAGATTGGCAAGTAGGCCCATGCTTTTGGAAGCAGTGATGAAGATGAGGGTAAAATGCACCTCTTTTCAATGAACTGTTCCTCCAGTCCCATCCTGGAAAATTGAAGTTGCTTCCCAGGACAAAAGTCGCATTTCTTGAGTTGCATGCTAGTTAAAATTGTTTCAGAGATGCTCTCCATGATGATTTTTTCACTGATACCAGGCCTGATATATGAGTCAGCCAATAAACCCCTCTTTCTTTGCAACTTCATCTTTACCCACAAGATCTCACAGTCAGACATGGGTAGGTTAGATCCCTCTATGCACACAAGTATGCCTCACACAGCAAAGAGGACACCTCCGCTGTTCTTGTTTCTGTCTTTCTGAAAGATCTTCTTGTCTGGGGGGAAATCTTACTGGAGACATTGGTTGGCGCCAACCAGGTCTCGGTTTCCATAACCATATTCATCCTCGGGTCCTGGATGGCAAGAGCAGTTTCTAACACCTGATGCTGACTGGAAATTAATGTTGGTAAATTAATCAATGTTGAGGAGATGTAGTGGTTGATTGGGATTTTTGTTCTGCTGATTCTGATCGTCAAGAAGTTGATGATTCTGCTGCTTTTTGAAGGTCTATGCAATTGGTAACTGGTTATCAGGGTACATACATTAAAAAAGGGAAAAAGAAAAAATCTAACAAAAAATCCCTTTAAAACAAAGAAAAAAAGAAAAGCACTGCCTAGGCCTTGCTGCAGTGCCAGGAAGTGTAGACTTGGCCAGAAGTATTGCTGACTAGTCCCACTAATTCGTAAGGAAAGGGTGAGCCCTCACATACCACTACACCAGGGAGGGAAAAAAAGAATTAAAAAGCTAGGAGCAGGACACCCTTGCCACAAATACGTAAGGGACAAAAGGTTCAAACATCTGTGCTGGGAGTGAGTTCCATTCCACTGGGGTGAGAATAGGAATCCAGGAACTCTGCCTGTATAGAGTTCTGCAAGAAGTGAGGATCAACTGCTGTTTATAGCCATCTTACTCACAAGGCAGCATGTGACCCACATGGGCTCTCAGTCGGGAAACCAAGTGGGCTTGAATTTTTTCTTAAGAGCATTGCTAAACACTCCAGTCAGTCCAGCACTTATTTGTTACTGAGTGCCATTATTTGTACTATCAAGACAGGTTGTGATTTTGAAATTTGCACTGCTTATTTACTTTTTGGAAGGCCTTTAATACAAACTTTTCAGGTACTGAATAAAATGGATCCTGATCCCAGCTCACCTCATTCCTCAGCCATTGACAATGATTTGCTGGATTCTGTTTACAAGGAAGTCTTCAATCCAGAGGACTATTTCATCTTGGATGACATGGGCCTCAGCCTTTCTCATAAGCATGCAATGGGGGGCAGAGTCAAAGTCCATGTTGACTGTGTCACTTGAGCCCCCGTGATCCAAAACTTAAATCCAGCTGGTTCAGTGTATCCAGAGCTGTGTTGTGCATGTGGGACAGGATGAACAGCCATGTTGCTCCTTGCAGCCCAGATTGTTTGTTTGCAATGGCGGAGTATCTGATCCTTGATGGGTACCTCGATCACCTCATATGGAATGCAGGTCATACTGACTGAGCAGTAAATAGTTAGCGACACACAACTCACTTTCTTTATCTTCACCGACCAGAAAAGGTTTTCAAATGTAAATCTCATGACATGCACAGTATTTTAGATCGAAATTCAGACTGCTCTCAGCACTCACAAAGTTCTGTTGTGGTAGAATGGATTGATTTTGATGGAAGAAATATACATGTAAATAATGGATGCATTTTGATTACATATGGATATTGTGTTTATACTTCTCTGGTAAAACATTGGTCCTACTTGAACCCATATTTTTGAAACTCTCTCTCTCTTTCCCTCTCTCCCCTTCTGTGTGCGAGTGTGAGAGAGAGAGAGAGAGAGAGAGTGTGTGTGTGTGTGTGCGTGCGCACGTGTGTGTGTGTGCATGTTTGTGTGTGCATGTGTGTGTGTGCATGTACGTCTTAATTCTGTCTCCCTCTCTAAATCTGTATCTTCCTGTCTGTCTCTGTTTGTCTGTCTGTTGGCCTCACTTCCTTTTCCCATTCTATCTTGTCTTTTTGTCATCCCCTAAGTTTCTTTACCTTCTACAAAACACACACATGTACGTATGTGCTTATGCATAAATATTACAAAATATTGAAAACCCACCATGTTTTATCAAAGACTGATCAATAAAACTTCAAATTACAAGTTAAGTCACGAGCCTCTAATTCCATGTAAAGAAAGTTGATAAGAAAGCCAGAACCAAATCTTCTGGACCCAATGGAATACCCTATCTACTGTATAAAAAAAACATTCCAGTGTCCTTGTGAGGCTCCTCGCACTGATCAGATCTGCTTACAGGAATGTGGAGATTAGCGACCAATGAATGATAGTTGATAGAATGTACATTCTCAAAGAGTGGAACTCCTTGCGTAACATCAATCATTTCAGACTAATATCACTTCTGACCATTGAAGAGGAATCTTAGAGAATGAGAACTTCGATGTGTCAGTTCAGAATGGCTGCCTAAAACATGCCACTATGATTTAGAAAGCAAACCAAAATATTAAAAACACCTTAAAAAGGGACCTCAGTGCAGTGTAGCTCGATCTGGCAAATGCATATGGATCAGTTCCATACAAGATGATTCAACTGGCTGTTGAGATGTAAATGTTCAAGAGAACATCCAAGAAATGCTGAGGGAGTATTTACATGGCTTCTCAATGAGGGTTCTCAACAAAAGAACATGCAACAGACTGAGTCAGTCAGGCAGTTGGTATGGCTGTGTTATTTTCCAGTACCATTGTGCTAGCAATGAAGGTCATCTTGAACACAGCCATGAATGATACAGGTTTAGCATACCTAGAGAATGGGTACCAAATGCCTAAAATCCTTCATTGATAACATGACAGTCCTTTCTGCAAGAAGATGAAACACAAGATATTGAAGCAGTTAGACGAGTTATAGTTGCTTCATACAGGGTGAATTTCAAACCAAAGAAATCTTGAAGCCTCTTCCTGTGGAAAAGAAACTGAAACAGTTATGTTCACTGTAGTCAGATAGCCCAATTCAACCATGACAGAAGAACCCGTCAAGAGCCTTGGAGAGTGATATGATGACTCTCAGAAGATGCTAGGGAGAGCCACGGAAACCAAGCAAATGATGGAAGAAAAGCCTTCAGAAACAGACCAGCGTGTCCTCCTTGGCGCATACAAGGTCTGGTGTCTGCAGTTCATGCTGACACCAAAGGTTCCTTGGCCTATCTACTGAATTACAATATTAGCACTAGCACAGTGGAATCAACAGAGGTCAGAATCAACAAATATACAGTGCAATGGCTTCATGTCCCATTTGGTCTTATAGATTGCCAGTTACTGACTACTACCACCATGCAAAATTCAAGTTACTCCTGAAAGCCATTCTCAAGAAGTGCCAAGTGGGAAAAGCAAGGTTACTGACCAAGCTTGATGCCTAAGGAGACAAGGCTGTAAAATCAATTCACGCAAAGCCCAAGACTGGCAGAAAATGGAAAGTTCAGGGGATGGTGGACGTAGCTAAGGAAAACCTCAGGATAAAGAAAACTGCCAGCTAAAACTTCAAATTGAAACATTAAAAAAAATTTAATTGCTTTTTTTTCAAATACACTGAATAGAAAGAGAGGGTTTGTGTTTGGGAATTGCATCCACATACAAGCTGCAGATACCCAGAATGCAAAAGAAGCCTGGTATTTCTAGAAGACTATTAACAACCAACCAACACATGAGCATTCCTCAAAACAGTTTCTTTATTCATATATAAATCTGTGAGAGGGAAGAAAAAATCTTCATATCACAGAAATAGTGTGGACGGATTTGAACACACTAACACACATCTCATGGAAAATTTGTAAATTGCATTGATAATGTACAACCAAAATGTGCAATGTATTCCTGTTATACCATGCTTCAACCTGAACATAAATTAGTTCACAACATTTTGTATGAGGTGAGAGACTGCACTTCTGTAGAGAATATGAAACCTTTCACTCTCAGCAAAGATGCTAATCAATTGAAGTTTCAGTAGCTTCGTGCAGACATCTTACTGACATAAAATGTTCTGCCAATCTATCAAGTTGTGAACTTCCCTACTAAAGAAACAGTTGGTTTGTTATTTTAAGTGAGTATATCACTCGATCATTCACAGACCTAACCCTGCTCCCCTGATAATAAGTATCACTTTCTAAATAATTCTTGTTGACACAATTCTGAATAGTGGTTGACTAATCACTAGCTAGTTTCAAAACGAAGTGACTCAGGGTAGAAAATGAAGCAAAATTTAGAAAAGAGAGGGGTTAGATACCGCCAAGGACACAGACAACAGAGTACAAGACAAAGCACAATGCATTTCCACCTCTTGGGTCTTCTTCAGGCAAAAACAAAATAACATTTAGGACAGTGAAAATGCAAGATAATATCTTGCACTGAATATGAGAAGATAAGTGGTTTGTGTTCTTGTTTTCACTGTCCTAAATGTTATTTGTTTTTGCCTGAAGAAGACCCAAGAGGTAGAAATGCATTGTGTTTTGTCCTCTACTCTGTTTGCCTATGTCCTTGGTGGTAACTACCCCCCTCTCTTTCTATTTTTTCAATCATCAATATAGCTAGTTAACAACAAAAAAAAAAAAACACAAACAAAAAAAAAAAAAAAAAAAAAAAAAAGAATGATCAGAATTAAAGAAAGTTCACTGTTGGGAATTCTCAAATGTGTCACAATAAATATGTTGCAAGATCCAAAAATATGTTGCAAGATCCAAAATAACAGTTATTGTGGGGTTATAGGGGAGATTTCTTCCAGATTTGTGAGCTGCTTCCAGATCCCATACACTTACTATTTCCATGATATAAATTGAAAGTACATGAATGCTATTCCCTTGTCATTTAGATTGCCATGCAAAGACAAACAATTTGGACTATGAATGAATTCAATAAAAAGCAAGTTCACAGCTAGTTAAACCAAGCACATATCTACCTTGGTAATCACAATATGCATTAATACACCTCAAACTGGATTAGTTTTTACTTCTGTTGAAGAAAAACACCATTTTACCCCTTTTTCAGGCCTGGGCAAACTTCTTCTGATTCAACAGTTTTAAGGATCTTCAGTTATCATGTCACTTTTTTTTCTTCTTGGGCAGTCAAATGAGCTCTTTAGAGCCCATTGCCACACCAACTGTTTTTCTGTCATATTCTCAAAACAGCAGTTGAATCATTATGAGACTTCAACAACATAACAAATGAAGATAACATCTCATAATCTATCATCAAGAAAGTTTAAGGTTAAGTAAAATCAAAGAATAATTGCATGATGAAAAAAAAAGACCTGCATATTAGAAAATTGATTAAAAACAATTTTTTAAACAATATACTGAAAATTTAGTCTGATCTGGTCTTGATTTAAATCTAATGTATAGAAAAGAAATAAAAGATAGTTACAGCAGCTAAGAAAAAATTTCTGTCTAACATTAAAGCTAAAACAGCTGTATGTACAATATGTGTATGTAGAATAGAATAGCAAACATCTCTTTAAGACATATATTCTGACATTTATGTGTTTCAGAAACTGAAACTGACTGATTGAGAGAAAAGAAACTGAAACAAGTAAAAGGCAACACACACACACACACACACACACACACACACACACACACACACACATCAAACACATAAATAATTTAGCACTGTTCACTAGCATACTTGGGAGAATGCAGACCTCCACCAGATCGAACAGACTCTGGATCCACCCTTCAATCAAGGTCCATACCCAAAATCTACCAGACTGGGTTAGTGGACCACAGTCTATCTTTCCATTAACTTTTGTTCAAAATCATTGTGGCAATGTTTGCATTATCTTGCAAAACAGATCCTGAATCTCTGCCCTTTGACCTCATACTGCACCCATACATTCACACCAAAATTCAGCAGGTTCTTCCTTGGGCCACAATTCATCCATCCACTGTGTGTTTTATGTGTAAATTGGTTTGTAAGTGTTTGTGTAATCTTGCTGGTAAGCTAATCAGTCACCCCACCAACTGATGTGGGTGAAAGGATAACGTCCTTCCATGGAATTAAAAACCCTCCTTGGAAGAAGGAGGGGAGGGAAAGGGAAGGAAACTTCTCAGGGGAGCTGTTTACTGCAAACAAAGCAATACACTGTACATCAACAATGAAAACATCATCTGCACCATGAGACTGAATGAAAACAAGTATGACAGAAAGAAGACAGCTGGAAGATAATACTGCTACACTAAGTAATACTGACAGCTCAGTCAAACGAAAATGCAGGGTTCAGCTTACTACTGGGACAGCTTCGGTTTGATTAATACTGTTATATGGCAGACATAGGAATCATTCTAGTGTAGTTCACCCCTTTTTTCCCCCCACAATATGAATGTATGCATACTGTGTTAATTTTCAGGGCTCGCCATATTTCATAAACTCATTCATGAACACAGCGATCAAACATCAGAACTGCTGACCAGTGATACGTTAAAGACAATTTTCATCCATAAAAGCAGATGAGCACACAAAAAATCAAACAAACATGAATTATCAAAATCAGTAGTCACGACAACAAAACATAACTATAAACTATGTTATTGAAAGCAAAAAAAAAACCAAAACAAAACAAAACCAAAAAACCCCCTCCAATTCATTCCATATTTACATTTCTGTTTCAGAGTTATTATCACTATTATTATTATATATAGCCCAACGGTCACACTGCCCCTGTAGAAAAAAAAACAAAAAAAACACCACCAATAAACACATAACTCTTTACAAAATGTACATTGAATTTACAGTGTGATAACAAGTCTGCTGATATCTAACAGCACATACAACTAGGTCATGCTGAGGGCGCTAGACATTCTCCTTCAAATTACAAAAAATAGTCAACAAATTTCATCTAATAATTCATATGTAATGGAAAAATTCATAGAAAACCATACAGAAAATAACCATTAGGAGGACAGACAGCCAGTGACAGAGTATTATGTACAGTCTCACTTAGTCTCCAAGTTACACATGAGAGATGGCATGTTAAAATCATAATGAGAAAAGTTTGTAAGGATTTTCATGAACTAAGGCAAAAGAACGGGCTGTGAAGAAAAAACAACAACAACGGTAAAGGCTACTAGTAAAGAAAGACCAAACAAAACAAAAAGGAACAACCAAGGCTGAGTCTGAGAGTGACATTAAAGAGGAAATTACTAGTACAGAATTTCAAGGCAAGGATATGATTTGTGCTAAGACCCATGACCCCCCCCCCCCCCCCCCCCCCCCCCCCCCCCCCCAAACCCCACCCCCAAAGACTCACATAACTATGAAAAAACAAAAACAAAAAGACCCTCTGTGCTTATAAGACGGAGAATGTATTTGTGTGTGTATGTATGTGGTGTATATTGTCAATATATGTGTGTTTGGTAGGGTCTGTGGCTGCATCATCTCAGAAGTAGCTTGTGCAATTTAGTGACTTTTTTTTTTCAAGTGATGCATAGATTTCATTCCATGTACAGTATAAAGAAAAGTGCAGTAATCAAAGAAAAAAAAAAAAAAAAAAAGGGAGTGGGTGAAAGAAAGGACAATCTGGGCTGGAGACAGTTTGTTTAAAACAGTCATTTGCTAGTTATGGTAACCACTGCCTTTTCCACATATTCTCATCAGTCGAAAAAAATTGAGATCATATTTTCTTTACAAAATCATAAATAATTTAAAATCAGATCATCTCCGTTGCAAAATCACACCTACTTCAGATTTATAAGCTGTTATGCTGTGCTTATTCTTTGATATTCCTTTGCCCTTTCCTTTCCTCTTTCTTATTTTGCTGGACTTTGTTGATGATTTTGTTTTAAGTTGTCACGAAGTCACCTTCTGATTTCAGAGTTTATTTTTTAAAGTTTCTTTTACAACAGCAACAAAAAGATGTCTCAAAACCTTGTTATGAATAAAAAAAGCAGAAAAGTATTTAAAAAAAAGGTCTGCCTCTGGGTCACTACGTTGAAGTGCATTTGATATACAGCATGTTCACAGTACACAGACACAAACACACACACACACACACATACAAAGTTTGGACACTTTCAAGTTTCAGCAAGAAAATATCATGCTTGGAATTTGTTTTTACCTATTGAAAGAGTAAGAACAAGAGCGAAAAAGAAAAAGACAGAGAGGGTTTTGATGGATAACTATGATTCTTGGCAATGTCACACACACTGACTGACTGAAACCAATTTATTGTCAGATTAACTCAAAGTTGTACTGACACACACACACACACACACACACACACACACACACACACACACACACGCGCGTGTGCGCGCGCATGTGCACACATACACACTTTTTGCAAAACGCACAGATGTATTTGAGTTCTCATTTAAAAAATAAGCGACAAATGGACATGTTAATATAATTAATTAATGTCAAAAGTTAAAGAAAAAAAAAAGCAAACTGCAATACTATAAAACAATTTGATGTACAAAATGATATTAGTTTATTATTCAAGCGGCAATCAATACTTCCCAAATATCAAATGGGTCAAACTATTCAATCTTTTCTTGTGTTACAACAAATATATTTCATCAAATAAGCATGTCATCTCTTTCTGCACAGTATCTTACAAAAAGTATACATTTCATCAAACGAAAATACTGTACAGAAATCTTTATTCTCACTATATGAGAAAAAAAAAATCATCAAAAATACATGATCAAAAAAATATCTTTTGTATAAAACTATTTAAAACAACAATAATAAGTGGCAAACACACTTTCAATGTGATACTGTTGCAGCATTACAGATGCTCATCACAAACAACATATCTGCTTAATTAATGAACACAAACTTCTTCGCAGAGGAAGATGGGAATTTTAATTAAAGGAACAGTGAAGCAACAACACCATCCCCAATGGTCTTTTTTTACTGCCACATACTGTCTGTGCCACCACAACCATGAAAATGGGACTGCACTCACATTGGTTTACAAAAACCAAAAAGGAATACAAAAGTACAGGAAACGAAGATGCCCATCAAAATAATGAACAAACATCCTCTTCCTATATTCAATGTTTTACCAAAGTTGCTTGATCAATGGTCAGTAGTGTATTGGAAAACGCAGACGATCCCATATGCTGATTCTACAGTGATTTTTAAAATGTGTATGAAGCAATTTCTTGTGTATATGTTTTAAAAAGATTATCGATTTTTTTTTTTTTTGGCAAAGTGTTCAAATGTCACCAAAATGTTCAGTAATTAAAAAACAATTCTAATTAAAGTAAGCCATTCTGGATTCAAGGCAATAATTGCAACGAAATGATCTGACTGTTTTTATCCAAGTTTCAGCAAGCACCAAGATAAAGAATGGTAAAAGTGGTTAAGTAGGCCTGTACCCAAGACAGGAACTGAACTTTGCAAAAATGACCAGTATGTTCTCTCTCTCACTGTATCAACATCTCTATGCTAAAAATAAGGGGAGAGTGGGAGGGGGGAAAGTTGGTGGTGGGAGTGGAAGTGGAGGTAAGGGAGGGGAAGGAAGGTGGTGATTGCCCACATCAATAATTTCACATACAAATATGTGTACTATAACTGCTGGCACAAGCATTTCAACACTGGATAGAAGCTAAAAATCATTGTAGATGTTCAAGTTTGAATGACCAAAAAAGAGAAGGGTTTCTATGGGTGTAATCACCTGAATTAAAACAAAAGTTCCTTTGCAAACATGAACTTTAAAAAATGGTAATATGTGTATATTCAATGTACTGAATGGGAGATACTGTAGTTTCATGTAACCAAAGCTTTATAGTGACTGAAAAAGATAACTTAGCTTTCCTCAAGTTGTTTGTGATAGCTGGAAATGGGAACATTGTCAGTAATGTGTGTTGCATTCAAGTTTTCAATTATTGTAATTACATTTTGAAAAAAAGTAATGACTGCTGTCTCTCTAAAACAATGAAAGGGAAATGTGAATATTGGTATCTAATTGTCAATAAAACAGATTGAAAACGTTAATAGGCAAATGTAACCATATGTATCCATGAGTCACTGAAATGTTAAAATGTAATGGCTTGTATGAAAATGTCCACATGATAAAAGTGATGTCTGTATCCTAGTTTTCACACTGATTTTTTTTTTTCTTTTTTTGATAAAGAAATAGAAAAGAATATATGGCCACTTTCATCCGTGTTTGTAACCCATACTAAAATGGGATGATATGGCTGCTTGTGTCCAAGTTTCCACAAAGTTCAATGGTGACACTCATAAGGGGACGTCCATGTACTGGAGCTGACAAAGCAGTGGGTTTCTTGTAAGCTGCATAGCCATTGGGAGCACTGGAATAAAACATCATAGTTTATATTAAACCCACACCTCTAATTTGCTCATTGAAAAAAAAAAATGTGAGACACTCTTTTAAAAACACATCAAAACTGTTGACTATGTTTTACTACAAAACTGAAATAACATACCAGAATCATGATCATTCTTGTCTGAATACCAAACTTACAGTCATAAAAAAATGCATAAGTAATTTTGCACTCAACAAAAACATGTGTGAAAAAGCTTATATATAGGAAACCCAGTATCTACTAAAACCCTACTAATCAAAAAGTGAAAAAAAAAAACAATATAAATACTTACAGTATGTCCAGTTATCAATTTTGTATTCATAGACAGATTTAAGTTTGAATCTGTGAATCATTTTCCATGTGCATTATTATTTAGTTTATCACAATTCCTGATCTTTACCTACCCTAGAGGAGAAAAGTTCAATATTCAAGGTGCATTTGCGTGTCATTCTATTCTTAGCATTGAAAGTGACTTGAGTGTCCCCTTCTTAGTGCCTCACCTTCTGTAGGTGTTGTGACAGCAGGTTTGTAATGTCACTGTTTTGTTAAGATATAGCTGATTTTTGTGTGCTTGAACATGTTGACTTCCTCTGCAACTTGCTGCCGTTTATCATTCAACATCAGGAATGTCAATCAAAGACTATCAATTGCAATTAACAAGAAGGTCAAAAGGTCAACAGACGGGATAATGATAAAGAAAATAGTGTTTTATCGATGAGGCATACTGTGTTAGAGAGAGAGAGAGAGAGAGAGAGTGTGTGTGTGTGTGTGTGTGTGTGTGTGTAGGTGTGTGTGTGTAGGTGTGTGCGTGTGTGGAAGTAGTTGAGCACAAAATAGTTCCAATAACATAGTATTCATGTAAGTTTTATCTATTAAACTTGCTGATTAGCCTGTTTTCCAATTAGTCTGCGATGGATGGAACAGAAATTCAGTTTTTGCTCTGACATATGGGAATACCACAGGGCAAGAATTCCCCAACATTAAACCAGTTAACAAACATCATACTCACACTGGAAACCAGCCTCGTTATATGTCATGTTCAACATAATGCATAGAGACCATGTTACTTGTGCATTATCTCATAGATGTTTTGACATCAAAATGATACTGCCACCACAAATCCTTCTTCAAATGGTGTGTTCTTTGCATCATAAAAAGTTTCTGAACTGAACTGATCATATACAAATGATCTGCCATTGTGGGTTACAATACCTGTTCCCTTCTGATGTGTGAACGGATAGCCTGTAGTTAAAGCACCAAATTATGGTTGTGACCTACACATACTACAGAACTTTAACAGGTCCTTAAATTTCACAAGGTCTTAAACAGTCTAATATTTCAACAAAATTTCATACCCAATTTAACTACCACACAATGAAAAATATGTAAATTGTTCTTTTCCAGAAACATCAATGTATTTCGAGCAGCACTTTCCAGTAAACATTCAGTTCATATCACCCAGTTTTACTGAAGCTGATAATCTTCTCGGCTGTAACCAAACCTTCAGATCGGAAGATAATGGAACAAAACTGAAAACTGTTCGTTACTTTATCCAACATACAAACCAGTTTTGAATCACATGTAATGAATACTGGCATGCTCACTCACTTTTCTAAAACTTAATACATAAAAGTATAGGAGCAGTACATGTTATCTCTCTCATTCTCTGTTCAAAATCCTGTAATATCCCAATCATTCATAAATGTTTATTTCAAAACAAACAAAAACAAACCATACATATTTCCAATGTATCCTATCCATTACCAGTTGAAAATAAGAGTCTCCTCCATAATCTGATCTTTGAGCAAGAACTACAATCAAATCATTTAATCATGGGTCAAAATTATCTAATGAATTATCACAATATTTTGGGGATAAGATGTCAAACAGACAGCAACTAAGTTCTGGTGGAGTTAGATCTGAATGGGGTTTGCGGAGCTGAAAAGAGATCATACCTATTTTGAGGAAGTGAAAACTTGTCAGATTCATTTTGTAGTTGAAAGGTCAATCCCATACATAGACCATTCACCAATTCACAAAAAAAAAAAAAAAGAAACAAACCAACAATGACCAACTTTCAGTTTTAAGTTTAGTGAATCAGGTATCAATCAACTTCAATTTGCACAAAAGCTAAAAAGATTTTGTATTTATCAATTCCCCTACATTCTCTATCCCCCACCCCACCCCTCTCCCCTACTTAAATTTCTATTAAAATCACTCGACAGTAACTATTGATATAAAAAAGTAAAATCAAAGTGTCGAACTAAGAAACAGGCAAAGCCCAACAAAGTATCCTGATACATCTACAAGCTTCTTGGAGAGATAAGTGTGCAGTTTGGGAGTTATTTCCATGGGAAAAAAAAAAAATCTGCAAGCATCTCTAAACAATAAATTTGTGCTGCAATAATAATGTAAATGTTCTAAAAACTAACATTATGTACAAAAAGATACAATATTTGATTGAACAAGAACACAAAAAAGCAATATGATAATGCCTGCTGTTCATAAAACAGCACAAAAGTACATAAACAATCTGCTAGCTGAAGTAAACATTCTCATGGTCAGCTATGTTTGCAAACTCATAGTGGTGAAGGAAAATTCTCTGAGATCAGAAAAATGTAAACATTATACTGATTGCACCTTCCACGTCTTAAAAAACTAGAAAAGCTTCTTGATAATAGAAATTTTCAGAATATTAGATGACAAAGTATTGAGGCGCTACATAAAGAACACACAACTCACACACACACACACACACACACACACACACACACACACACACACACACACACACACACAGAGCCTGATTACAGTTTGTGTGCCTTTGTTTTTGGAAACTGATTTTGACATTAGTTGTGTATAGGTGGTTGGTTTGTTTTTATGCTATGTGTTTCAGTTTTGCTGTATTTGAATGGAAGAGAAGGAAGGAAACATTTTGTAAATGGGATCTTAAGAAATAACCAGAGTCAGTGTGATATTGGTCTGCAATGCACAGCTGATCCAGTTGTTGTTTTTTTTTTTTTTTTTTCTTCTTCTTTTTCAAGAATTATTTTGAAATTTTATATTTGCATGGATCCAAAATAAATAATGCTAAAGTTACAAGTTTAATAGCAGTAGGGTCAGTGAAACTATCTGAGGTGAAATGCGTCAAGGGTACAGCATAACAATAATAGACGGCAGAGCCCAACCCTCTTCTTACACTACATTA
>JADBJO010002444.1:190000-202500 GCA_016801955.1 Conus betulinus
AACAGCAGAAAACAGAGAGAGTTTTCTGACTGTTCCTACTGATCCGTTTCTTAAAACATTGGTGTACAGACTACTTGCTCCACTTAAATATTTGCTTCTAATATCAGAATATAAGGGGCCAACATAATAAAATGACATTCGTCTTTGACTACGTTGCATACAGGGCACAATTTGTTCAGAGAGAGACATACAGACAGACAGACAGACAGAGAGACAGAGAGAATGTGAGAGATGGCAATGAATCTAAAATTCTCATCTGCTAATTTGCATAAAACTTTCAAACAAATGAAATGTAAAGCCCGAAAAAGATCCATACAAAAAAAAAACAAGTACAAAATAATATATGCTATCATAAACTGAATTTTGACATACAAGTCATGGTTTACATATTAACTGAAACAATAAAAAGAAAAAAAAAAATCATGTACTAGAATCTTTGTTTCAACTGTTGTTGATACAATTTCTGTTACATAATGAATGTGTGGATGTATATGTTAATGTAGTAGAATCTAACTTTGCTTCAATTGTTGTGGTTGATACAATTCCTGTTACACTGTATGTGTGTGTATGTATGTATGTATGTATGTATGTATGTATGTATATATATATATATATGTTTGTATGTATATCTGTGTATTTGTGAGTGTGTGTGTGTGTGTGTGTGTGTGTGTGTGTGTGTGTGTGTGTGTGTGTGTGCGTGTGTGTGTGCCTGTGCGTTTATATGCATAATCATATGCATGTGTATAACAAGCACATATATGCAACCATGGATCCAAATATGCTAGCAAGTGAATTTACTCTGTGTGTGTGTGTGTGTGTGTGTGTGTGTGTGTGTGTGTGTTGTGTGTGTACTGTATAAGCATGAGTGTGCATAGATGCATGTGTGTGTGTGTGTGTGTGTGTGTGTGTGTGTGTGTGTGTGTGTGTGTGTGTATAGTAAGCATGAGTGTGCATAGAAGCATGTGTGTGTGTGTGTGTGTGTGTGTGTGTGTGTGTGTGTGTGTGTGTGTGTGTGTGTGTGTGTGTGTGTGTATGTGTGTGTGTGTGTGTGTGTTTGTGTACATACATGACACTTATTCTGTTTTTTGAACACCAATCCAAGAGCTGCAAGGCACATTTTATCACTGGTCATTCCCAATGCAGGTGGTGCTTTGAACACAAATGCAAGACCTTCAGGATAGGGCAAATCTAGCAACCACATAGGCTGACGTGACTAAGTCCAATGCGCTGCCACTCGTTTTCTCCAGTTCTTCATCTTCCTTTCTTTTACTTCTTCTCTAGTCATGTGCTGCACCTCCATATGCTCATCTCAACCGTGGGCTATTATTGCTGACCACTTCTGTCCTGCTGTTTAAGCACTCACATTTGGTTTCAAGGACCCTCTACACTTAAACATTAGAAATTTGCAACCATCAGTATCCTTTTCTCTAAGAACATCCCCAAAATGATTTCAGATTTTATCAAATGACTTGCTTTTCAGTACAAACAATTCATTTTCACATTTTCTTAGACTGTTATAGACAAAGCTGCATAATGGTAAATGATAAAGAAGCAGGCACCTTCAAAGCTTTTTTTTTAAGTAAAACTTTTAAGAAGTTTTGTGCCATTTTAGTACAAAGTCTCTTTTAAAAAGTGCAAGAAAATAATACAACCAAACTAACAACATCTCAGGAACAATGCTGCTAGCATATATGATGTAAAATCAATGTGCTGTGAGTGTGTGATTAATCACTTCAAAAAAAAAAAAAATCTTTACTGCTATTTTCCGTCATTCCTCTCCTTAACATTTGTCCAAAAAGCCTATGAGCTTTCTCATATATGATTATCTTTTCTTCTGTCCTGCCTCTCCATTTGCCAGATCCTGAAGGCCCCTTGCTGATCAACCAAACCAGAAGTGGAAAGAGTCAAACTGAAAAACGAATCACAGACTTTTACCTCAGCCTATTCTGAGCCCAGAAGTGGTTACGTCTGAAGAAACAAAGACAATTTCCACTTAGAACATTTAAACATAGCACACACCAGATACAACAATATGCTGTAGACTCTCACATGAAGACATGAACCTGCTCACAAACATCCTCTGTCATAAATAATTCTTTGATGCACAACAGCTGCAAGAGAGTCTGAAGAATCCAACTCATTTTTAACTTTCGTGGTCTAAAAAGCTACCAAATGGAGAATTCAGACATTTGCTTTAAGCATGCAATTTCCAGAGGTGAATGTGTGTATGACAGTTAAAGAGGTAGGGGGTAGGGATCATGGAGAATGTGAATGTGTGTATGACAGTTAAAGAGGTAGGGGGTAGGGATCATGGAGAATGCATGTTGATAAGAATGGTATGTATGGATTTTCATGTGACAAAGATGCAGCCGAGGATGGCTCACTTGTTACTTTTTTTCTGTGCATAAAATGCAGGGTGAAATGGGGGTAATTTACTTAAAAGATGAACCTGTGCCACCACCCGGTGTCTAGAAGACAGGAAGAACCCCCATCAGTACTTGAACTGCATGATGTTCATCCTTTCTACACGAATGTATTGCTGTTCAGCCAACTCCACATTTCAAAATGAAAACTTTTAGGTATGGTTTCTGCTAAAGAACCATGATAAATAGAGGATTTAAGAGTCATGCATATATGCATGTACGTATGACGGATTGATTTAAAATCAAATGCAGTTGTCACAGAAGCAACAGGTTTTGCAGACACACTAACAAGAGATTCAAGAAATAGTGTGATACATACTGAATGTGCTGTAAATCCTAGGGTCTCCATGATGTGAATGCATGGTTTTGAATATTCCTTTTCATTTCAATCTTAGGGTGTTAGTGCATAGTGTGGATAATGTTCTAGGAAAAAACACTTTTCATCCATTATTGTGAAAAGTCATAGAAGACAAAGAAAAGTCATAGAAGACAAAGAAGTGCAAACAAAAACTGAGTATCATTCAAAAAAGACACTAACAGATCTCTCTAATATTGATATCTATCAAAGTTTAATATTGTGCTCTTAAATTCCAGGCATCACTGCAAGACAAACTCGTCTCTAGAACCACATCAGACTCATTGTGCTACACCCTCAATGGGTAGAGGACAAGTGGCCTGCTAGCCTACCACAGCACAATAATTATTACAGCCAAGTAACAACAAAAGAAATCTTACTTGGCACGCAGCATGCCACTGCGAGGCTTGGAGGATGCTCTTGACTCTCCTGAATTGGTGCGTGATAAGATGTCCTCAAATTCTTCTTTGCGGGGCAAACCTGGTAAAACAGAGAGAGATGCAGAGAGGGAGAGAGACATTAAGTATGCAGTCTTGGAAACACATACGCGCGCGCACACAACACACACACACACACACACACACACACACACACACACACACACACACTCACACAAAACATCAACTAACAACAAAGTGTCAATCTACTGAATTTAAACAATTTTTCAGCTTTCATTATTTCTGTCCTTCATTGTTTTTTGTTGAATTACAGTATAATCTACACGCAATACTGTAAAAGGTACACTAGTTTCACTTACACAAAAATAGATCACAGCCTGTATTAGGCCCCACATTTTAAAACACTTCATTGTATTAGCAAGTGTGCATAACAGCATTCAGCATGAATCAGACAGAAACACCACAATGTGACCATGTCTTTTAATCCTTGCATCCCCAGCTATCCCCATGCTAAAAGCAGCTGAATACCTGCTGTACAGTAGGGTTATTGCAAGAAACTAGGTTTACAATGCTCTCACTTCTGAACTACTAAACCATTTATTATCATTTACTAAAAAAAAAAAAAAAGAAGAATTAAAAGGTGAAACAACACAAATCTATTTTGCTTTTCAAATGTGAGAGGAAACCATGAAAAAAAAAATGCACAAACAAAATATATGAATCACAACATGTATGTGATGCCAAGTGGCCATTGTAGTGTTCTGACTGCAAGTATCCCTTCAGCTACTGAGAGGGTTAACTTCATTTTCATGTAAACGTATGCTATGCTGACATTTTATTGGTTTCTGATCCCAAAGATACATTTTTCTGGCACACACACACACACCTGTATGTATATCCTATTTTTATATATATATATATATATATTAGGCATATATATATATATATATATATATATATATACACTGATCCTAAAATCCTTATGTTCTTATTTATTACAAGCATTGTACCAAAATATTTACATCCCACAAAGTCAAAAGGGATCCCCATTATATGTGGCTATGTATATCTTTAAGCCAAGTCAAACTCACCAGAGTGCCCCCGTTTTTAACAAAAGAAGTGTCAGGGATAATGCACCTAAAACCGAACAAGAATTCTGAAAAATTGCAATGGGCAAGCCAAAGAGTTCATAATGACTTTGGAAGTGAACTGACGCAAAAATCAAATCCTTAATGACAGCATCTTCAGTTCTCTTTTGCTCTTCTTTTTTTTTTTTTTTAAGTTACGACAGGAAATACACAAACACAACATAATTGTATCATTGCAAGTCTCTATGAAAATTATTCTTAATTTCAACACGCTAGTCATAGAGTACTTAATTCAGCAAACTCTTTGTTTGTGGTGATTTCTGTGGATTGTTGATCGGAAGATATGACAGCAGTCTCCTCTCATAAGACAGAGTTATATGTATCTTAAAACTGGTAAGGAAACTCTGCAGCAGTGCATATTCTCCTTCTGAATGGGCCCTGTGGTGACCTGCCAGTTTAACATGACCATTATGTGGGACCTATGACAGCAGCCTGGTTGCATCGACATAAGGGAGAAATACAAATAAAAAGTGTCAGAGCAAAACTGATCAGATGTCACAAATGAATTTGACAGCAAAACCCAGAAAAACATCTTAAGTACAATAAAATAAACAAAACAGCATGACTCACCAGTCAGCAATCTATCCTCCAAAGATAGTGTCCTATTAGGACAGTCACCACATATCACCACCAAAAAAATTCAGTGGTAGCGTAAATCTTCTTTTGGAGGGGAGCCCCATGATGACCAGATAATTCCACATTGACTGTTTGTATGGGAACATGACTGTAAAACTTTGTTGTGGCTGTACTGGGAAGAAACATGAATAAAAGGCATGGTACCAATACTAATCAGATATCACAGAAGATGGGACAGCAGCAACCCCCTTTTCCTCCCTTAAACAACACAATAAAAACAAACACATCAGCATGACTCACCAGGCATGAGATAGCCTGAGATGCCGCTAGCAGCACGGTTGTGGGCACTCACAGGAGGCAGCTCCTGGCCTTTGAAATCCCCAAGCCTGCTAACTGCAAAACAATGCACCAAATCTGAGCTTGGAACAAAATTTAAGTCAACATGATTTTGGAGAAGTATCTAACATGACACATCAGTACATTCTGTTGAGCTTGGTTTATACTACAGTCATCTTGGAATGGATTGTTGTTGTCTTTAGTTTAAATCTCTCTCTCTCTCTCTCTCTCTCTGTCTCCCTCTCTCTCTATATATATATGTACATGTATATATACATTTTTTTCTAGTGTATCTACAAACTCATGGATGGAACAAAGAAAACAGCTGTTTTGATTTGCTGTCAGTAAATTGTTTACACAGACTATATTCATAAACATAGTTGTCAGGCTCTTGCTCAGGCAATGTCAATAAACAACCAAAGGAGAGTTTCCCCTTTAAATCAGCAACTAAACGTTTTACACAGTCTACATACAAATTCTTTCTACTTTTTCACAAAAAAAATAATCATAGATATTTTTTGAAAACATATCAACAGGTCCTAAAAGACTTTAACAAAAAAAAATCTATTTCTTTCAGATTTCCCACCCATTGTGCTATACACACAAAAAATAATCATTTTATAAACAAAGTTTTCTGGTCCTTTACAGACCTGTAACAAATTCCTTCCCAATTCTTAGCCTCTCTGCCTGTGCCCTCTCAACAAAAATGATTATAGACCTATTCTAACTGGGGAAAAGTTCCTGAAAGAAGAAAAATATATTAATCATCATATTCTTCTTTATCAAAAGAACCTTTTCTTCCCCTTTTTTCTCACCTTTCTTCTTCTTCACTTGACTTACTTGGTGGTTTTCTCTTTACTTTGACCAGCCATGGCTTTAAGGTAACAATTACACACAAGACATCTCCTGTGTCCTTGACAAAAACTATGAGGCATGCATTCCTATAAAGCCTTGCTATAACTACAGCACTGTCGACTGGTCTCTCCTCTCTCTCTTCTTCAGCTACACATTTCACAGGTAACAGGTCTTCCTGAGTGCTCTGTTCACCCTCAGCTTGCATGCATGCTGCACTGTTTTCTTTCACATGTGAATGCACGCACAAGACTCTAAGCCTAACATCTTTCCATTTCTTTTCAATACCAGCAATCCACATTTTTCGTCGACACATTTTCTTAACAAATAAATATATGAAAACACCAGGATCTTCGGTACAGTTCCTGACAATTGTAATAGACAGCCTGTGAATTCTTGGAAATAAACATAACATCGACACACACATAACATTCACCTCAACTGAATATGCTTGCACACATACCCACACATGCATCAGCGGATGCGCACAGTGATGCACATTTGACACAGAGAAAATCTTAAGATAAAAATAAAGAAAAAATCTGAAGCGTCTGAACACAGAAAAAATCTGAAGTGATCCACTGGCTTTTAGAATACTTCAACAACAATAACATGCAAGATAAACACGGACACAAACTCAAGAACCTAAAGAAACTACAAAAAAAAAAAAATGTTGCGATGCACTTGTTGCAATCAATATTAGTCTTTTTTTTTTCAGCAAACATAAATACCGATACAACTTACATTCTGGACCCTCAGTCAAAAAAGACTGCTGCCTCATAAACTCATCACGCTTCTTCTTGTTTGTCTCCCGCGTTTCATGCCAGTTCCGCAGAAACTGCCTTGCTGTCTCTGTGATTTCTTTCCCATCCAGCATGCCTGTGAAGGAGTACAGCACAGCACATCTATAACTTTGTCTTGACGAGTCTCTAGAAAGCAACGTTGATTTTCTTTCCCTTAAAACCTGCAAGACAATATATGGCAGGAAATATCAAACAACTGTATGACATATCAATTCGTGCGACCTGGAAGAAGACTGTGTGTGTGTGTGTGTGTGTGTGTGTGTGTGTGTGTGTGTGTGTCTGTGTGTATGTAGGTATGTGTGTGTGTGTGTGTTGTGTGTGTGTGTGTGTGTACAAATGTGTACATGCGTCTGACATATATATATATATATATATATTCAAATATCAATAAACTATCAAATTCCAAGGATAAGTATCTATATCTTTATAAATGTGCGTGTAAGTGTGTGTGCATGCGTGCATGTATGTGTATATATATATATTGCATGTGTGCTTGCATGCATGAGTGTGTGTATATGTATGTATGTGCATGCATGTGTATGAGTGTCTGTGTTGTGTTGTGTGTGTGTGTGTATATGTATGTATGTGTGTGTGTGTGTGTTGTGTGTGTGTGTGTGTGTGTGTGTGTGTGTGTGTGTGTGTGTGTGTGTGTGTGCGCGCGCGCAAGTGCATATGTGTGCCTGCAAGTGTGTTATCTGATCCTGCATGTCTCTACAATCTACATCCAACACATCCATACCACCCCTCTCTCATCCCCACTCACTGAATATCATTCCGACATCTACCTAGCTTCCTGCACATGACGATGATCCTGTCCCTTATATTTGGGCTTATGGCACAAAGGGTTGCCAATGAGTTCCAGGCGCCACAAACGAGTCCAGGAGGCCAGCAGCTGTGACAAACTCCCGCATGTCGTTCAGCTGGTTGTCAGTGGCAAACAGTTGGGTCAGACTCCTCAGGTCCTTCAGATCACTCAGTGACTCCAGATTGTTGCCTGAGATGTTCAGCACTTCGAGGTGACCCTGACACAGATTGTGGTGACACAATACTGTTTGTTTCTTCTTGTTTATTTTCTTTTCTCCAATGAAAAATAAAGTCCGAGAGAAAAAAAAAAAAAAAGGAAGGGAAAGGGGATGGAGTTGGGGTTGGGGAACAAACGAAATGTGTGTGCATCCGTGTGTGTTTCTGTGCATTCATGTGTGTGTCCGTGTGTTTGATGTGTGTGTGTGTGTGTGTGTGTGTGTGTGTGTGTGTGTGTGTGTGTGTGTGTGTGTGTGTGTGTGTGTGTGTGTGTGTGTGTGTGTGTGTGTGTGTGCATGTGCATGCATCTGTATCCATGTGTGACACATACATGCAAGTGTATATGAAACCGATCATTCTACTGGGCAGAAGTTTGTTTTTTTTTTTTTTGCATGGTAGTTTTATTCATTTCTCCATCTTAAACTAGCCAATGGACAAATAAGCCATATTCTTGGATTTTTTTTGAAAATTCAGAAGCAGCAGAAACTGCTTATATACACAGAAAAAAAGATCACAGTTGCCCAAATGTTACAAAGCCCTTTCTTCCCCCACTTCATTACATCTACCTACCCTTCTCTCCCTACCTCCTCCTCCAAAGGAAACCACCTAAACTTGTTACCAAAAACTAACACCAAACAACAAAATTTGACCTGAAATAGGAAAGAGAAGACTCACAGACAAAGCCTGCAGGGAGCGTGGATCAAAGAGCAGCTGCTCGCCTGGAGGCAAATGCTGATTCTCCACATGAAGCTCTTGAAGTTGTTCCAGTTTTTCAAGTCCTTCCACCACTGTGATACAGTTACCCCCTAAATACCTGCAAAATAATTTACATGTCTTGGTTTTCGTTGTCTGACATACATATATCCAGACCAATTACCTATCAAAAGAAAGAGGTCAAAGATTTTACAGAAGATTCTGAAAATAAGGGCCTTGAGAAGCAACACACACACACACACACACACACACACACACACACACACACACACACAAGTCTGAAAGTCTGTCTCTTTATTTCTTGCTCAGTCTCTGCCCTCTCTCATGTAACACACACACACACACACACACACACACACACACACACACACACACACACACACACACACACACACACACACACACACACACACACACACACACACACACACATGTATACTAAAACAAAAGACAAAAACACAAATAACTTTGTCCTGAATAAGTAAAATAGACACTGCTTTTAAATCATGCAACACATAACAAAATGTATATAAAGCATTGCATGGCTTCCTGGAACAATATATTCATCAGACTATTGCTTTGTAGTAGTTGTTTTTTTTGCAGTTCAAACAATCTTTTGACAATGAATAAGATCTTTCGGTCTTTCCTTTTTAATTCAAAGATACTGTATATATGTAATATCAATATAGGGAATTTGTTTCTGTCTGTCAGTCATGTTTTGTTTCTCTCTCTCTCTCTCTTTATGTGTGTGTGTGTGTGTGTGTGTGTGTGTGTGTGTGTGTGTGTGTGTGTGTGTGTGTGTGTGTGTGTGTGTGTGGGGGGTGGGAGTTAGGGGGGGGGGAAGGGGGCCAGTTTCACAGTATTTGGGGACTTCTGTGATGATCAAAGTTATATCACTCCTTTAATTTTCTGTCTTATCTTCTGTTACATTCCAGTGGCATTACCCCCATATAGTGTATTCTGACTCCCTGTCCACATCCACATCCTTGATTGTCCTGCCACAGCCCTAGCGCCAGCAATTCACTGGGAAAAATCAATGTCAAGTTGTCATGAGGCAACCAAGGAGAAAAACAATGCAACCATGCCAGATCACTTAAGTGATACCAAGTGGTGCCTGTTCTGGTCCCATACATGCGCAAACCACCTACTAAGTCTCCATGAGGATGAGGATGATGCCATGGAGTTCCACTTCAGTTGCAAACTGCACGACAGACCTGCACTCTACGTACTTTCATAACATAAACTGGTGCTTACCAGGCCTGAGAGATACTGGTCAGGAAATTTGAGTAACACTCAGAGACACATCCTCTGAGAGGATGAAACTTATTTCTGTGGTTCCAGTCTTCCGAACTGAGGCCACAGCAAACTCAGCTCTGATAGAAGCTGGCTGGGGCAGAAATGTCCCACAAATAAATTACTGTAATAAGAATCGAACCCACAACCTCTCAACCTGGAATTTTGTTACTTACCATTGTTCGATGTAATTTTGGTATTGGTGGATGAGATGAAATAAACTTGATTCTTTTAAAATCTGTGTTCCTATGTGAGATAATGATGCAATCATCAATGCTCTACGTGGATTCTGAAAATAAGACTGACCAAAATAGCATCATCAACATCACCAAAATCTGAAGCCTTGCAACTTTGGAGCTGTTCTCATACCATTTTGATTTTCTTTTAAGCTTTCATCTAGAGCACTGATAATTACATCATTATCTCACTCAAGTGCACGCGTTTTTTTTAAAAATATCAGCTTTTCTCATCTGATGCTGAAGTTACATGACTTCAAAGTTTTTATAACTTTGACAATCGCAGATGTCAAAAAACCCTGTGAAATGCCTATATACAATCTAAACTGGTTGGATATAAGACAGTGATGAACCAATTAGATAATGACATTAAAAAGGGCTCTAGGCTCTGACTAGGAAAAATAGTTGCTTTAGAACACCACAGTGTGCTTTCTGAAGAAATGAATTTGTTACAGTTTTATCTGTATATATAATGCTTCTATTCAACTAATTTTGATACAACCAGCTTGAATTGTTTATCTAGTGTTTCTTTACAACCAGCTTCAATACAACTAGGTTGAACTGCATCCCATTTCTGTACATCTTGACTTTGATCTGACTAGCTTCAACTGAACACACAACCATCACCTTTTGATTTGAGAAGCCAAATCAAAACATCCACAACAATCATTTGGCTGTTCACTTGACTGTCCACCTAAAATGTATTCAATTTGTTGAGCATTAATCTGCTCATCAGTGAACCTGAATTGAAAGATATCTTTCCAACTCCCAGATAGCAAAAGAACAGAATTAAATCAACCAACCAGCAAATTCTGTCAACCAACTGGCCATCCAGCCAATCAACCACCAGCCAGCAAATCAAACTACTTCTCAATTCAATCGATCTACACTCATACTCACAGTTTGGACAGCTTGGTGAGTGCAGAGAGGTTGGTGATTTTAATGATGCTGTTGTTCTGAAGATAGAGGTGAGTGAGATTGCAGTTGAAGTTTAAACATGGCACCTCAGTCAGTTGATTGTCGTAGAGATAAAGCACCACAAGATTTCGGCACATAGCCAAGTCCTCACTCTGTACAGATCAACCAGTCACTTCTAAAATCTTCTGCCAACCTTTCTCTTCTTCAAACTCTGTGAGAGTAATTTCTTATGACTGATGTGTTTTGTTGCATAAACAGGATTAGATGATGAACAGAAAAAAATGGCCCTCTAATACAAGATTTCACTGGTCAGACTTGCACCACTTTTTTCTGAACACCATTCGTAGTTTCTTTTAAAGCGTGATAGATAGCCCTTTATGAGTAATTTCTGATGATATATACAGAAACTCAAACAAATAATACTTAAGTTTATTCAGAGATCAGCCTTACAGCCCTGGTGGTGAAACACTTCATGAAAGTGTACTTCTCGATACATTCATGGGAAGGACAACTTCTGTGAAGCCATATCTCTGCATAAATGGAAATCTCTGTTAATAATCTTATCTGAGAGACTAGTAATCAGCCCCCACCAAAGATAAGGGGGCAGAAATTTAAGTGCCATCTTAGACTTTAAAATTTGTGTTTCTCAGCAAATGTTGTATCCACTAAGCCACAGTTTCAGCCACAGCCATATTATTCTATTGTTTTAACTAGCACATTTTGTTCTCCAGGCGCTATACATAATGCAAACTGTTTCGACGCCTTTGTCCCCAAACTGGTTAAACCAGACCTGTATCTCGAATCTTTTGCTTGGATATATTGATCTTCCACAGACATACCCAAACTGGAAGTAAAAACTATTCAAGGGCTGTGTGAGCAATTGATTTTCTTTTCCAAAGAATACATCTAAACACATACACAACTCTCTCCCCCCCCCCTCCACACACACACACACTAATACATAACATACAATGATACATGTACCCAAGTACACAAAAACACACTCAGGAATAGACAAAAGTAGCGACTTACATTTACACATATACATATAAGGGCTAATATAACTAACATACTAAAAAGTGTATCAAATAATAGATTCATACAGATAAGATAATGTTGCTTAGAGCCCAGCCGACCGCAGAGGGCCACATCAGGACTGAGATACATACAGAGACTTTCACTCATATAAAGAAAAAAAAAAAACCCAGCAAATTTGAAAAATCTTCAGCAATGCAGAAAAAAGGAAACAATAACTAAATACTAAATACAAATACAGAGACTTTCACCCCCCGCCCCCCCCCCCCCCCCCCCCCCTCAAAGAAATGAATCTATAAGGCAAACAGTTTACATCTATGGCAGGGGGAGATCTATTTGTTTTTGTTCTGTGTGTCCATCATCTGCATCTGTGTTAAGTGAATGGGTACCACA